>CAIGQW010000350.1:2608900-2635048 GCA_903798125.1 Danio choprae | reverse complement strand
TATATATATATATATATATATATATATATATATATATTAGGTTATTTAGTGAGAGCACTAAATGTATCAGTATGACTTAACTGTGATGTTTACGTCTAAGAGCTAAACTTTTTATGCTCCTCCCTAAATTCCTCTCCCGAAGACCCCAAACTCTCTGCGTTTCAGCATGTTATATTCGTTCAGAAAGAGGTGAACATACAACGAGCCACAACTTGACGGCCATTATATACGACATTAAAACAGTATGCAAACATTCGTGAGTTTAAACTTGAACCTTTTCCGTCTGGAGTTAAGCAATTCGATATCTACTGATTTTGTCAGAGCGAAGTTTACATGAGATTGAAATCCCACTTGCTTAAATTTTGTATTCTCGTTCATAATGTGGAAACTGCTGGCCTGTGTTTTCATGGCCTCGACGCTGCAGGCGCGCGATCTACGGAAGAGACACTCTACATGCGGCCATCAGTGTGACCTGTCCCGCTGCTCATCTTCTCTAGAATATTGTTATTTCGGCGTGGTGAAGGACAGCTGTGGCTGCTGCTCGGTGTGTGCGGCGGGAGAGGGAGACTTTTGTGGGGACGGTGGACTTGGAGTGTGCGGTGTGGGGATGACCTGTGAAGAGCGCAGCGCTGAACGCAGCACGTGCGTCTGCGACTCCCATGAGCCCGTGTGCGGCAGCGACGGCAGGACTTACCCCAGCATCTGCAGGCTCAAAGCGGAGAACAGACGAGCGAAGATGAGCGGCATACCTGCTGTCATTTTCATCCAGAGAGGGCCCTGTGAGACCGGTGAGGGAATAAAAAAAACGTGCATAACATCCGGCCTGTCAAATTTGACAAAAGTTAATCACACTTAAATAAAAGCTTTTTATTGATTTAAATTGTAATTTATTTATTTAATTATTTTAAACATCTAATTTGACTTTTTGCAATCCACTCATAAAAATAAAGGTTTTCATTCTTTAAAATACATTTTTTGTCAGTGTTGCTGTTGCCATAATTAATAAAATATTTTATCAACATCCATTTAATTGTAAAATGTGTAAAGCAAAGTACCTTTTATGGAATAAAACTATTCTGGATGTTAAAAGTTCTTCATTGAACCATCCATGCCAAAAAAATAAATAAATATACAGATTAAAAAAGGCTCTTTAGTGAATTTTTTAAAAAAAAGTTTGGTCCTTCCTGGCACCATTTCTGTTTATTACATGTTGCCTTGTAGTAAAATATTATATAAATGATACTAACTTTAAAATCCAAATTATTAAATTATGTATATAAAAAAAATACCTAGGCAAAATGTTACTTTTATTGTAAAACTGTTAAAAGTCAAATAAATAATTGCACATGTAAAAATATTAATAGAGTACAATATTGTGCTCTGTTATTATATCACCAATGAAATGTATTTAATCATTTAAATTATTTCAGTCAAGCTATTAATTGCCATCATCATGTTTTTCATTTCCCCTTACATGTAAAATAACTAAAACAATTATTAGTTATGTTATGTTATGGTCTCGGTTTCTTTTTTTTCCTTTTATTCAAATCAAATTAATCAAAAAGAAAAATAATACATTTTCACTTAAACATGTTCACAGCTGCATTACATAAAATGTCTATTTAAAACAATTTTTCTATTTCTGATCTCCAATGCATACAACTATATTCCTACAGTTATATTATATAGTTTTTAAAAGTTAGAAGGTAAAGAATCAAAGAGTCATTCAAGGGGCATATCTCATATCAAATATGAGTGAGTCCAGCTTGACTTAACAGCTTCATGCAAAATTCAACCAAATCCCCTCATAAAAAAGTAAGAGCAGGCATTTACGTGATAATAGATTTATGACTCTACCCGCAAACCTCTGCAGTAAAAGAGTTGTAGCATTTCAAATCTATTTCAATGTCAAGGGAACATTGATAGCATTCATTTGAGCGCATGTCAGTGCTGGCATTTAGCAGATTTTTACATTACAGAAGAAGGGCTTGGTTGAAGTCAACTCTTTCTTTAACACTTGTTGTTACAAGCCTGATCACAGAGCACTTTTGAGCATTATTTTTGCCATAGCATGTTGATTTTAAAAAAGAATCTGAAATCTTTAATATATATATATATATATATATATATATATATATATATATATATATATATATTGGTATGACTACCAAAAACTGTATCATATTAGGTTATTAAACATTTTAAATACCTTCATGATCATCATGCTGATACATGTGGTGTGATTTCCAAATGCAAGTGATCATATTGTGTTATTTTTTCACAGCTTGAGACATGTTTTAACACAAATGTTTGTCAAATGTCTACCGTGTTCTTTTCTTTATAGTTTTCCACAAATTAAGGCGCTGACAGCTGATATGTGAACAGTGGGGGATTTCTTTATTAGTTTTTTTACTATCAGAGAATGAAGCAAATTAATGCTTCAGAATGATGTGACGGTTAGCAATTATGCAACTGCTTTTAAAAGGGCAGTTCAAAGGAAATCTGAATCCTGCTATAATTTACTGACCCTCATTCTTCCATGGAAAATCTTCTAGGAAAGTGTTTTATAGAGTAAAAGTGGATGGGGTCCAGATGCTGTCAAGCTTCATAAATGACAAAGTGCAGATGACTCATCATGCTCTATATTCAAAGTCATCTGATGTCATCTGATGACTGTGAAGGCACAAGCCTAAATTGAATTTTCTCACTGAAAATCCTGCTTGACAGCTGTGGGCACCTGTTGTATTCATTGTCGTTTCTTTTATCTCACACAGATGAAATGTAACTTGGACATAAAAAGATATGTATACCATAATTCAATGACTCGTTTATTTTGGTGATTGTCTCTTAAGAAACAGTCGAAAGTCTCTTCACATCCTGATAGAAATCCTTAGGTTAAGTGGTCCAAATGTGTTTATATGTAATATTCTGTGGAAGGTGTAGGACCAAGTAAGGTTTGTCCAATCAAATCATTAGGTATGAACATTACGATAGGCTGTACTATCTGTCTGTCAAAATATGTAATTGGATACCTCTACGCACCCAGTTCATACAGAAAAGATTGTCATCAGCACATCTGCAAATAAATATATTTGTTTAATAAACCTGTTCTGTTGAAATGCACCAAAATACACTGGAAAATTAGCATATCCCTTTGAAATACTTACTTCATATGTCATTCAGCCTGAAATCAAACCTACTCTGTGCCTTTCTACAACTTTATCCCGAAGATCTTTTGAGAGCAGGGTGTAATGTGAGTAAAGGTATAGATTTTCACAGTATGATGATTTTCTGTAGGGACTGTATACTACCCATATTCACTGAGAAATTGATCAAATGTGTGTACTCGTTAATACTTAGCACTATATAGATCACAAAAAGGTCATAAATGATGTACAGAATGGATATTTTGCTTTACACCACAATTAAGAATTACTTGATGTAGAGTGTATATATATATATATATATATATATATATATATATAAATAAAATTAAAAACCAAATCATTTTTAAAAAACAATTCAATGATAAAGTTTAGGTTTCAGGTGAAAACCCTGTCTTTATGCATACAAATGTTCTCTGGCGTCTGGCCATGAGGTTCAAATTTATTTTGTTTTGACAGCTATATACCTTGGGATATGTGATCCATCTATGAAAACCATGTGGCATGTTCTGTCAGCTATGCCTTGCCAAATTCAGGGGGGTCCCCAAAGGGCTAGAAAACACAATGTCACAAACAATTCAGCTCTAAAAGTAGACCCAGTATGCCGAAATAGCCAAGGGAAGACCAATTTCATCTAGTTCTAACATGTTTGATGGATTACGTAAACTTTCTACTCACACATCACAAATTTGCATTTATAAGTTTCTTTGACAGTGTATGAAAAGAGATGATGATTTAAACAATTACATCTTTACCTATTAGGTTTTAATGTGCGGCACTGGTGGTTTAGTGCCACAATACCTCATTTACCACTACAGATATTTCTTTGTGTGTGTGCTTACCTGTTGTGGTTTTCTCCAGGGAAACCTATACAAGTAATGTCTGGACCTTGACTCTCTCTCCGAGGAGCACAGCGGCTGTCAGCTGCCACAGACTTGGAGATAAGCATGTAACATCAATTTATGTGGAGACTGTGTGACAAGTTTTCCCTCAGTGCCTTCAGGTTGCAGGGTGAAGAAATGAGCTGTACGAGGCCAGTTTGCTTTAGCTTGCGCCCACACATTACTATTGTTGATGTACATGTTCCAAGCGCTCCAGCATATTCTGACATTTGTTATGCATTTTAGATTTTGATCTTGCAAGTGTTTTTTGTTGCAGATTTTTTTCGGCTTGGTTAAGAAAATTTCTTAGTAGGCAAGATTTCCGTAACAGATAACATTCGGTCTAATATGGTGCAAAGAAATTAGGGAAAACTGATATTACAATATTTCGTTTTTATGCTATATATTTCGTGATGTGAATACAATTTTACCGAATGATGCGAAAAGCTCTATTTAGAAAAAAATCACATTAAATTTTAAATTTACTGTGAGGATTTTCTTTATATTTTGCCAAAAGATATAATAAACTAATTGAATTATAAATATAATAAACTAATTGCAAGCATAGAAGAATACAGCATGGCCAAGATACAAATGAAATCAAATAAACAGTGTTTTATCATTTTCTGGAGAATGATAAAATTATCTATAATAATTCTGGAGTCTAATCGCATTTAGTCACATAAATTGATTAATCGTATGTAAATTAACAGTGTTGTATTCATCATATTAATAAATAAATACAATTCATCTTTGTTAAAGTAACAGACTTTAAAAGTTCCGTGAAGTGCTTTGAAATGTGCATTTTGTTATTCGATGTTTATTAGACAGGTACATAGACAGAGTAGCCCCTCCCCCTTTTAAAACCAGCCAATACCATTCCATTTAAATCACAAGTGTGCCAGTCAGAACTGTTGAGCTACAACTCGTCAGACTCATGACAGCCACAGTCTATAACAGTAATACCGAGCCATTTCGCCACTTTAAATGACGTTTTCTGCATAATTTAAATAGGTTTGATATGTGTTGTGGTCCATGTCATGTCAATGTTTTGTGATCCACTTTGTGCTGAAGCAAAAGTAAGCCAAACTGTGAAAAAGCAGGTTTCATTTACCCCAAGGGAAATCATATTTACACTGTATATAGTATATTTACCAAACTAAAACGGACACTGTGTGTAATGGATTTAATTTAGAATCTCCTCATCGCCTTTACACTGACTGTGTATGTGTACAAAGTATTTCCCCCTTTTGGGCTTGCCGTAGAGAGCTACTGTGCATAATTCAAAACAAATAAGAAGTTCAGAACAACACTGTTTGGCTACGCTTTATTATTTTTCTTATATGTATTAAGTGTTTAGGAGAACCCCCAGTTTGAACACTCTTCCACGTGAAGAAATGACAAGCGGGAGGAATTAGATGCTGGAGTGCATTTGATTGGTCAGGAAATGATGAGAAACATTAATACGTATGAGATGATGTCAATAAAATTGTTGCCGGAAGTGAGAAAGCTAAAGATTTGCATGTTTATATATTCTAAATTTGAATTTTGTCAATGTTTTAGAGTAAACTAGATTAAAGATTAAAGACTAACATCTTGATACTAACAGCAAACAAAATTTTAATTGGATTTCACGGCACCTTCTGTCCAAATGCTCAGTCACAGGTCTTAAAGGGATAGTTTACTCAAAAAAATGTATTTAGTCATTACTTACTCTCAAGTGGTCTCAGACTTCTATGAGTTTCTTTTTTCTGTTGAAGCAAAAAGTTGATGTTTTTAAGAACGTTGGTAACCGCTAGCCATTTACATTAATCGTAAGAAAAAAACACACTATGGAAGTCAATGGCTACAGGTTTCCAACATTTAAAAAAACAACAACCTTATTTTATGTTTATCAGAAGAACGAAATTCTTCAAGGGTTGGAACAAGTGGAGGATGAGTAAAATATTATATAATTTTTTATATAATAAATTATATACATTTTTGGATGAGAACTACCCTTGTAAAAACATGCAAATAAAAAAAATTACTTTCACTCTACAAAGGTTAACTTTGCAATGATTCAGTATATTGCGTGTTCTGAACTGTAGTGCCTGGTCAACTATAATCCCTCCTTGACATTACACATCCTGAGAATTACATGGTGAAAATATATATTGTGCATGATACTTTCTAATGTAATTTGTGTCATATTTTTTGTCTGTTCTGTTTGCTTTGAAAGGACCTCGAGATCCAAGCAGCATGCGCTACAAATTTAACTTCATAGCAGATGTGGTGGATAAGATCGCCCCTGCAGTGGTCCATCTAGAACTCTATAGTCGGTAAGGACAGATGGTGTTGGTTGTGTAGATGCTGAGCAGAGAGCTAATGCTTGGTTTTCTTTGCTGGCTCTAACTCAACTCTTGATGTGCGATTATATTATGGTAATATAATTGTTTTTGCACGTTTGTTTTTAGGCAGGGTTTCAGAAATTAGAATAGAGAGTGTGAACTGCTGTTCGGAAGCACAGATCAGAATGTTTGTTTACAGGATAAGTGTTACTGAATTTTGTATATGTTTAGTTATTAGTGTATAATTATGTGAGAAAATATGAAGTGTCATCCCCAGCAAACATTTAAACAGCTGCACAGTTAAATTCTATTTAAAATGTGCTCTTGTGCTCACCAAGACTCCATTTCTTTATCAAAAATTCACTCAAACAGTAACATTTTGAAATGTTATTATTATTACTATTTAAAACTGTATAAAGTTTTAATTTGAGTAATCTTCAATCTTTCTGTTTTTTGATTTTTCCCAGCATCATTACTTTCATTTTTACTGCATTATTATTTAATTATTATTAGGATTCTTTAATGAATATGCTATTTTAAATAGCAGTATTTGTTTGAAACATATTATATTGCAACATAGTAATACAGCAATAAATTATTTTATATATTGCACATATATGTGCAAACTCATGAAGTCTCCAATGTTTGCTTCCAGACTACCATTTTCCAACCAAGATGTCCCAGTATCCAGTGGTTCAGGCTTTATAGTGTCCGAGGACGGGTGGATAGTCACCAATGCACACGTACTGTCTAATAAGCAACGTATCAAAGTGGAGCTGAAAAATGGCATGCTCTATGATGCCACAATCAAAGATGTGGATCAGAAATTAGACATTGCTCTTATCAAGATCGACTCAGAGGTAAGAAGCCCAAGATCTGGATCAGGGGACACGGATAAATGACTTAACCAATAACAATAAACAGCTTCCAGGAGCCATAAGTGATCAAAATACCCTCTGTTGCTTGAGGGGAAAAAATGTTGTCCTGGAATATTACATCTCAGGCCCTCTGGTTTATTATCAGCGACTAGCGTCACAGCTGCTGGAGGTAAATTAATCTCGGGTAGGCAGTCTGGCAGATGTTTCTGGAGTCAGCAAGGGCTCGTGCCACCAGAAATTAGATTCTGCTTCTAGACATGGTTAATTTGCTTTCTGATTTTCTCACAAATTCCAACTTTTCCACCTATTTTCTCATGGTGAGGTTGTGACCATGTCTGTTTGCCACTGACATTATGTCTTTGTAAACAGCAACAGCACGCAACCCTGAAAATTCTCTTCGCGTAAATAAAAAAAAGCCTTTCTGACTGATTTAGAAGCAATCCTAAGAGTTGCAAAGTCAAGCTCTGATCAGCGGCACAAAATATCATCTGCCAACACCAAAAACGTCTCGTCATAACCCAGACCATAGCAACAGCATGTAGCACAATGATTGGTAATCACTTTAATGCAGTCCCAGACTGTGTACGGCTGCATGCGGTTTCAAAAAGGAAGAGAAAAGTGAAGAAAATGTGCTGGGGAGGCAGATGGCAATCTGTTATTTTTGCAGCGCTCAGGCCCCCACAGCAGTAGCCTGCAGAGTCAAGGTTGGGACAGAGTGTATAAGCGTCCTGCTCTAGAAGCGCTGCTAATCAAGCCTGGTGCTTCAGCCTCAAGTCATAGAAATGCACCCTGCAGAGCACAGGCAGGCGGAGACAGGCTCAGGATCAGACTGGCTGCTGGCTTCAAACATTTCAGGGAAACTTATTAGACTCCTCTAAAAGGGTGACAGCACAAAAGATAGAAAGATAGTTGTTTGTATTTGTTTGCTTTCAAAAGTCGCAATGAACAAATACTATTACAAACGTGTCATCATAGCTGTGGTGATAAAAACTCCCAGGTTGAAATTATGTAAATGTTAATGTGAAATGCGAACCATAAATGTTGTTTTGACGCTCTTTAGAATGGCATAAGGCTGTAATGGCCTCAATTCAAGTGACAACACGCAGAGCACTTGAACTGCGCTACTTATAGCTAAAATTATGGATAAACCGCAGAGGGTATGTTGTAAAATAAAATAGTGAAACAGTATGAGAACTAGCATGTCATCTGACTTTACACTGACCTCAACCAAGTCATTCAGTGGCCAATTTCATTATCAAAATGTATGACGAAAAATGCTTGGAGAGACTTTTTTTTTTCCCCAATGGCGAGATGACGATAGTCCATAAACTATAATTGTGACTATTTCACTTGCAATATTTTTGATGTAAAGATTACAATGAAATATTTCTCCCTCAAAAAAAGTAGTTGTATTTTGTAGTCTTATTGTAGAGTTTTGTTTTTGTAATCCATAGTCACATAAGTCATTTAACTATTAGTATCTTGAGACTTGGGAGAGGTTTTGAGTAGAGGAATTGGCACTTTTTTTTCTTCCTTTGTTTCTGTGTCAAAATAATCAGTTAGAGCATAAAAATGAGATTGGCATAATGCTTTTTGATAAAAAAAAATAAATACAATTGATAAAATATAGTGTTCCTCTTTCTCTCTTTATAGACTCCCCTGCCTGTGCTTTTACTTGGTCGTTCATCAGACCTGAGGCCAGGAGAGTTTGTAGTGGCTGTGGGAAGCCCGTTTTCCCTTCAAAACACAGTGACCACCGGCATCATCAGCACTACCCACCGAGGAGGTCATGAACTTGGCTTGCAGAACTCTGATATGGAGTATATTCAAACAGATGCCATTATAAATGTAAGCATTGCACACAGACACGATTTCAATATAAGCGTGACTACACAGTTAAGTGCGTTTTTATGAAAATAAATAGAATGTCCATGTTTCCACTTGCAGTACGGCAACTCGGGAGGACCCCTTGTAAACTTGGTGAGAAACATTCGTTATTCTCTCTCTTACTCAGCATTATATTTTAAACAGAATTCTCACTCTCAGCTGCTTACAGAGCTTGTGTATCTCTATTTGTTTCAGTAAAATCTCCCCCAAGGTTATCATTTACTCTTGTTGCTATTTGTTCAGCATTCAGCGTTAGTATTCATGGTCGCTTACTGTGCAGTGTCTACTATTTCTGCCATCTGGAAATGCAGTATACCCTGGGCAAATTACCTGCAGTGGTTTATATTAGTCTATTGATCTTCGTAAGAGAAAACACAACATGTGTCCTTGAAGGTGCCTCGGGCTCAAGCCTGCATCTGGAGTTGCAATAAAAATATTTTCAGTTATAGTGCACAATGGGAGCTTCAAAATATTTATAAAATAATAATAATAAAACCCTGCACAGATGCACCATAAACCTGGTATCAAAGAATGGGACAGTATAAGCAAAAAGCTGTATTTCAAGCTGAATTAATTATACTGGTTTCTAATATACTGCACTATATGTACGGTTAGGTTAACACATGTTAAATATTAATTTATAAAGACTTTATAACATAAAAATGTATTACAAAGTGTAATGTAGGACAAAGTGATTAATTTACATTTTAGTTGTTTGAAATAATATTATAAGAAATAATATATAGAGAAATAAGTCTGTAAAACGACAAAAAAATGTACTGGCAGTTTATTAAGATTTTTGTACCGTAATCTATAACACCATCCCAGACAATATAGCACTTAAGCTATTAAAATGTTAGTAAAAGGTGAACTTTTCAAGGGTATAAGTTGTTGGAAGAAAGAGCAAGGTACCATAATGCATAAATGCAAAAATAAGTGAGGGGAAAATAAAAACATGAATCACAAAATACAGAAAACTGCCAATTTACGGATATTTCTAATATAGTTTTTTACAGTGCATCTTGATAGAAAAACAGTGTTTTGCAATATAAAAAGGCAACAAAACTAAATTTGATTTTGGAGAGACTTGACTGAGGCAGTGGTATATTGTATTGTATTGTCTGTCACTTTATACTATAGATTGGGCTTCAGAATATTTAATTCACATATGATGAAAATGGTTACAAATATGGTTAAAAACTGCTGTTTTACTCCTGTTATGGTCATTTCAAATAGTTCTTTATTTTTGATCTCCACTGCGTGTATACACTACACACATACACCCACAGGCCACTTTATTAGGTACACCTTACTAGTACCGGCTTGGACCCGAAGCATTAATCTATGCCACGAAGCATTAAGGCAGTTCTGAAGGCAAAAGGTTACGTGATCCTGCTGGAAGTAGCCATCAGAAGATGGGTACACTGTGGTCATAAAGGGATGGACATGGTCAGCAACAATACTCAGGTAGGCTGTGGAGTTGACACGATGCTAAATTAGTACTAATGTGCCTAAAGTGTGCCAAGAAAATATTCCCCACACTAAACTACCACCACCAGTCTGAACCGTTGATACAAGGCAGGATGGATCCATGCTTTCATGTTGTGGACGCCAAATTCTGACCCTACCATCCGAGTGTCGCAATTCTAATTTTTCTAATCTTCTATTGTCCAATTTTGGTGAGCCCGTGCAAATTGTAGCCTCAGTTTCCTGTTCTTAGCTGACAGGGGTGGCACCCGGTGTAGTCTTTTGCTGCTGTAGCCCATTCGCCTCAAGTTTGGACGTGTTGTACTTTCAGAGATGCTATTCTGCATACTTCGGTTGTAACAAGTGGTCTGAGTTACTGTTGCCTTTCTATCAGCTCGAACCAGTCTGGCCATTCTCCTATGACCTCTGGCATCAACAAGGCATTTGCACCCACAGAACAGCCACTCTCTGGATATTTTCTCTTTTTCGGACCATTCTCTGTAAACCCTAGACATGGTATCATATGAAAATCCCAGCAGTTTCTAAAATACTCAGACCAGCCCGTCTGACACATACAACCATGCCACGTTCACAGTCACTTAAATCACCTTTCTTCCCCATTCTGATGCTCAGTTTGAACTGCAACAGATCGTCTTGAACATGACTACATTCCTAAATACATTGAGTTTTTGCCATATGATTGGCTGATTAGAAGTTTGCATTAACGAGCAATTGGACAGGTGTACCTAAAAAAGTGGCCAGTGAGTGTATATACAGTAATTAACCTAATAGATAAACCCAATGATTACCATCCATTCTTTGTCTCAAGATAGCTGTTCATTCATTACAGTGCATTTCAATATTATGCTCCCTGTTTGCGGTTTCAAGGATGGTGATGTCATTGGCATAAACACACTGAAGGTAACACCAGGAATATCATTTGCCATTCCCTCAGACCGAATACGGCAGTTCCTCGCAGATTCCTACGAAAGACAAAGAAAAGGTCTGCAAACTTCTTGAGTCTTTTTTTTTTTTTTTTACCTGATTGATTTTTATGGTTTAGTGCTGAAAATTCTGTCATTTACTCACCCTGATGTGGTTATAAACCATATGATTTTTGTTCATCTTCAAAGCATAAAGATATTTTTAAAGAAATTCGACAGATTTCTGTTCTTGCATTGACAGTCGGTTTGCCCCAGAACTCTTTTAAAATGTTGGTAAAGAAAGACAAAAATTAAGTATTTCCTTTAACAAATGGCCGACGAATCTGCTGTTGTAAGCGTGTAGATTGCTGAAGCACTAGTCAGAAAAATGACGGGAACACAGCACAAGGCTGGGGCGATAATGCTAAAATGCTAAAATGCCACTAACTCTTCGCAGCTTCATGTTTGGGTTGGAAAAATAACACTAACTCTCCCTCACACTTCAGAGCACAGCGTCTTCGTGACATGATTCAACCAGAATCTGCTACAGTGTTTTTGGGCCCTCAATCTTCCCGGGTCTGCGCGTGCAGCAAAGGGGTGGGGCTTGAGTTCCGTATCGACATCACGCCGGCACGGCTAAAGACTCGTTACCATGGCGATTCATTTGAACCATTATGAATCGACTCTTTTATAGATGAATCAATAGTTTTAAACACGGTGCACTTTCAGATTTAAGCCTTAGCTAGATATTTCACTTCACTTAGAGCTGTGTTACACACTGCATGGAAGGTCATTTTCAAAAACCCATAATAGGGGCTCTTTAAATGGATAGAACTGTGGCTGTTTACATGGACATCAGTAATCTAATTATTTACCTTAATATGAATAAGGCAATTATATGATTAAGGTGGATTGACGGTATAAGGTATGATTACTGGATGAGAGTGAGAAATAAGGGCGGATAGGATAGAGTTGTTTTAATAAAATTTGATACAGCACGCCAGATGAAAATTAAACTTCAGCATTGTCTTAATAGTATTAAAATAGTATTGGTGTCCATGTATACATATTGAGTGATAGATAGAGCGAACAATCTCTTTAAAGGGGTAGTTTACCCCAAAAAAGTTTTTACTCACTGTTTACTCACCCTCAAATGGTTCCAAACTTTTTTGAGTTTCTTTCTTCTATTGAACACAAAAGAAGATATTTTGAGGAAAGCTGAAAACCTGTAATAATTGCCATATATATGGGAAAAACAGATATTATGGAATTCAATGGCAACAGGTTACAGCATTCTTCAAAATATCTTCTTTTGTGTTCAACAGAAGAAACTCAAATGGGTTTCGAACAAGTAAAGGGAGGGTAGCAAATGATGACAGCATTTTCATTTTTGATTGAACTATCCCTTTAAGCAGCCGTTTCTTACATTACAGGAAAAACACTGACAAAAAAGAAATACATGGGAGTGAGAATGCTTCAACTTTCAGCTGCGTAAGTTTCTTCCTTTCAAACCCTTGATGAAGATGTAAAATAAACTTTGCGTCATTTTTGATGTTGTGATGTTTCGCTTGTTTAATCAGTTTGATTAGGGAGCTCAGGGAGAAGGAGAGCAGCTTCCCTGATGTGAGCTCAGGAGTGTACGTGTATGAGGTTATTCCAGGGACAGCTGCCTTCAGGTAAAGAGATTTGCCTACACCCCTCATCCCACCTCTCCCAATTATCCCTTACTGCACCTATTTTTACACTCATCTAAGCCCAGAGGCCCCTTTCAAACCATCATAACCTTCAGTCAGATCAAGATTTACCGAATATCCTCATCATATGCCACAGGGGCTTTTACATATTTGCCCAGTGAATACACCTTTTCCTGCTGCACCCCTGTTCTATAATGACATTGCCCTTGTGGTATTTTGTTTTTGTATGAAAAGTGGCTAGTTTTCAAATGTAATTTACTTCAAAAAAAAATTTATCTCACCCACATTTCATTCCTGACTCACTTTCATATGTGAAATATATATTTTGACAAACTGAATAAAATGCTTTGCCTTTTTGGCTACCAGCATTATTACTTGATACTTGTTTGGAATGAAATGATGTTGGGTTAATGATTTATTTTTTATATATATATATATATACACTTGAATCAGCTGTGTCCTCTTCGATTGCTTTATCTACTTGAACAAATTTGTTTATGTTCATTAAACAAAACTTTTTTTGCCAAAGAAAGTAGAACTTTTTAGATTTAGACCTAAAGTATAATCACTTATCTTGTTGCAATTAGCACAACATTATATATTTATAAATGTACTAATTATTATATACTGCATCGAACAATAGTCAAGAGTAGAACTCATTTATTTTATTTTTTATAGTGCTGGCATGCTCAACCAAGACGTGATCATCAGCATTAATGGACAACCAGTGCATTCTACAGAAGATGTGAGTCAGGCTGTACAGTCGAATGAAATTCTCTCTTTGATGGTGCGCCGTGCTAAGAAAGACGTCGCACTAACAGTGGTTCCTGGAGAAGTGGACTGATAAAGATCATACCTCTAAAAATGAACTGAATGAAATAAAATGAAACATTTATAATGATAACAAACAATATCATGAAGTGTTTAGGCCCACTTTTGCAGTTTGATACACACATACACAGGTCTTTTATGTGTAAGAACTTTTGTATATATTCTACTGACAGTTGCAAAGTATATTGTATGTTACTGTTATTCATTACCACTGTAGGGCATGTGGTCGGTTCCTTTTTTTTCCACAGAACTACAGTAAGAAGAGAATACTGTGTGAAATATTGTTACAATTAAAAAAAAAAAAAAAGAAAGACTATTTTTCACCATCATAACTCCTCCTTCAGTGTCACATGATCTTTCTAATAAGCTAATTTGGTGCTCAAAAACATTTCTTATTATCAACGTTGAAAACAGTTTGTGCTGCTTAATATTTTTATTGAAATACTTAAAAAATTCTGTAAAGAAACAAACAAACTAGTTTTTAAAGAACATTTATTTGAAATGTGTATAAATGAATATGTTTTAATTTCTGTTAGAAAAGCTGTTTGATAAACATTGAGTCAGTAATGTTTGATACTGTTAATGAAAGCACTTAATAAAAAAAACTGTTTGAACTTTTGCATTGTGTTTTAAATATTGATGCACTGACTTTTCAGCTGCTGAAAATTATTGACCAAAAACATTTTGGTTTTCGGGCAAAAGAGAAAAAGGGCCAAAAATATGAGCCAAAATGACCAGCGGTGTTTAGCATGCTGGTTTCACTCTACCTCTAGCCATATTCACTGTGTGGAGTGAAGCGGCTTTCACACTGTATGCTGAAAATGCTGCATTAGAAGCACTGTTGATGCCTTAGTAAATAAGACATCACAGTAATTGCTTTTTGCTGTAACGCAGTAGTATAAGTCATTTAATTGTTCAAAGGGCAAAAATTAGCAAGACCGCAAGGCTATTTAAGGCAGAATATTAGGTTTTCGCAGCTAGAGGATGCGTATTAAAAACAAAGAATGATGCAGTGACTGGGTGGCAGTGTTGTGACACAGTGACAGTGGACACTGTTGCCGCTTTTGTCAGATACGTTCATGTGTCTGAGGAAAACACGTTCTTCTAATGGCCGTTTCAGAATGTGGCAGTCGCATTTAGATCATTTTCAATGGGAGAAATGCAGAAAGCAGAAAAACGTGAGCAGTTTCAGTGGTGGCGTAGAGGCAGAATGAAGCATGGGGCATGAGTACGGGTCGGCGAAATAACAGTAAAAATACACAATATGAAATACTGTGTCTGAAATGTAAAATATACTAGAAAGGTTCCTATGAAATAAATAAAAGTAACACCATTTTGTTATAGTTATGATGAAATAAATAGTAAAATAAACTTACAACATGTGCTCATAGCACCAGAGTATGCTCAAGTGTGATGGTGCACACTGTAAATCATTATATATAAAGATAAACTTATTTTTTTTTAATCTGGTGATCATTCGACGCATAAGTATAATTCAGCCTTAAGCCAACACATTTAGCCCTTTTTCATATAGATGGGGAAAGGCTGGTGGCTTCCCTCACAAAAAAAAAACAAAAAACAATGCTGCAGGAATCCTGTAGGATTTGGGCTTTACGTGCAGGGATCCTGCAGGAATCATGTAGGACTGAATCAAAATCCTACAGGACAGGGTACATTCCTAAAGGTGTCCTGTAGAGTAGTTATGTTCTGCAGGAAAGTAACACTTCTGGAGGATTTTTATGTAGGATTGCTGTAGGTATGTTTACTGATGCCCTGTAAATAGGATTGTGTAACATCCTGCTGAAATGATACAATTCCTGCAGGATGCAAAAATCATGGTTTTGCTGGAATGTCAATGTTTAATTCTGATAGTTATCATGGACCTCATAAGTTGTTTTCATGCATTCAACTGGCCCAAATACATTTATCAAATTTCCAAATGCACACTAACAAACAATACAAAATAAAAATAAAAAAGTGTTATAATACATATTGTGTTATACGCGTTATAAGAGTTTAAGTCTGCAATTTTCTGTACACAATAAACATCCCAATTATAACTGTAGGTTTTATATAAAATATAGCTAAATAACATTGTGCATATATAAAAAACTGAGATATTTCTCATTCCACGTGTTTAAAACAGAGCTATTTATCATTGCAAGATGATCATATACATTATTATAATTACAGTACATTTTACAGCTCTTGTAATTACAGTACCTTTCAGCATTTATACATATGTACTGTATACACATACTTCTCAGACAACATTGGAAGGACTGTTACGCTGCAACACTGGGGTGAAGCACATAAGAGGTGAAGGCAAATTCACTCGAAAATATGCATGTAATTATATTTATACTTTTTATTAGCCAAGTTAAGTCAAAAATGTCTCTTTTCCAGAATTATTAGATCTGCAGAATAAATGGCCACATTATGTTCTCATCCGTCTCCTTTTATCTTTTAGCTCTTATGACTAATAAATAATGAAAGATTTACATTTTCTGACATCTTAATTATTTGTTTGTTTGTTTGTTATTTAAATTGGAGATGCATAACACTGCTTTGAATAGGTGTTTCGTATACAATATCCCTTCAGCAACACAACAGGATTAGTATACATAATAGTTTTTCAGGAGTCCTTTAAATAGCCTTATGAAATAATTTTACTTAATAAAATGATAAATAATCATTGCAAAATATTTTAAGTTTTATTTTTCAGCCAAGTACATCCAGAAATTTCATTTTCTGCCCAAAATTCTTATTTTGGTGCATCGCTTTTATTTCGGCTTGTGGCAAACCTCAAAGTTTTTTATGCAAGTAATTACTATTTGCTGCCTTCAAACAAGGAATCAATTTCACTATCTGAATGATCTAACAAAGCCACAATTTTGAACAATAGCGTACTGAAATACATGTAGATGTTGTTTTAAAGCAATAACCTAAGATAAGTTGCAACATCCCAAAGCACCCCGTTTGTTCATCAGATCGTCTGTCCTGCAGTAAACAAATCTCATACATGATGAACAGTAAACATGCAAGTCACAAAACATGAAACAAAAAATAAAAACTTTTTACAGCTTTCCACCTAATAGTGTGAACAGCGTATGGGAATTCTGCCAAGAGTTGCGTGCTTAATAGACTCTATTATTGTATGTATTTTTAATTGCAAGCTGTTTCCTAACATCTGTCCGTTGACAGCTCTTTGTAGGAATTCAGTCTAAAACAAGATCTGTAAATTCTCTGCAGCTGTTCAGGCAAAAGCTGCGATCCAACTAAACGTGGAGATTTTTTTTCACGTCGTTTAATAACGCAAAGCATGTTCAGACAGATCATTCAATATAAAGAACTAGGACACAGAAGGTTGTTTTGAAGATACAAAACATATATCCTAATCCACTTTATGCTATTTGTTTAATAAAGACTACACTCAGATGGTGGTAATTACTAATATATCAATTAAGAGACTATATTTATTTACAACACAGCTTCAAATAAACACTTTACAAAAGAAACCCGAAAGAACAGTATTTTACAACCTAATAATGGCCAATGAGGCCCACGTGCATACAGTGTATTTATGAAAAGTGTATGAGAGACAGCCACCTTTGCGTCAGTAGAAAGTGCACCAGTTGCTGCTGTCACTGGGAGTCAGTCCACCTGTTATCAGGAGAATCAGGTCCACAAACCACCAGATGCCAAGACCGCCCAGGGTGAGCAGCTTTCCCACCGCAGTCCCAGTGTGTCCGAGACAGAACCGATCGACGCCAAAGCATCCCAGGAAAAATGAGTACAGTAGAGTGGTGATAAAGTAGTGTCCTGTGTATCTTAAAGATCAAAGAAAAAACACTGTCAACATGTAAAATGGATAGTTCAACTCATTATTCACTCTCCCTCATGTGGTTTTAAACCTTTATGAGTCTCTTTCTTCTGTTGAACACAGACGAATATATTTTGATGAATGCTTGTCGCAGGCGCCCATTGAATGCGTACCAAATGTTTTCTTTTGTGTTCAACAGAAGAAAGAAACTCAGGTGTTGAAAAGGTGAAGGATTGGTAAATTATGGCAGGATTTTAGTTTTGGGGTGAAAAATCTGTTTTAAAAGAAAGCGCAAGAAAAAAACATGCACTAATTTTTTCATACTAGCGTGTTGATGGTTAAAGTTAATAATGGGAAAAGCTTCTGATTATTGTAAAGCTTTTGAATTAATATAGTTCTGTTTACTGAGGGTCAGCCTTGAGATAAAAAAAAAAACATCACACACGCACGCACGCACACTCAGTGAAAGGGATCCACAGTACTTCACTGCCCTCTTGTGGCAACTAAAAATTATCTATTGAGAATATTTTTTTCCAAAATGAAGTACATTATAAAGGTTTTAACCTCATTGGCAAATAACTTTTCCATGACATTTTAAGTAATTTATGATTACTGGATATGGATTATTAACCATTTTGAATTGACTACTTGTGCTAATTATTACTAAGACCACCCTGAAAAAAAACTTTAGTGAGTCAGTGTAAAATAAGTTACAAAGACCACTTCTTTTATTGCTGTTGTTTGTTTGTTTGTTTTTTTGCTAGTGATCAAGGCCAACACAAAACATTATATAACTATTTTCATTTTATTGTTTAAGTTTTTCTAATATTTTGGTTGCCACTGAACAAAAGTTCAGAGTAAAAATGTTTCCTAAAACAGTCCATTTCAACATTATGCCTGACAAAAGTCTCTACTTTTAAAAAGAAAACTTCCAAAAATTTGAAAGTACTGCTAAATTATTGCTATTTTAAATTGCATTCATCCTTTCACTTAGTGTAAACAGCATTTAATGATTGAAAATAGCCTTTGTCTGAAATCAAACATGAATTAATTCGCATTTGCAAAACATCCACGAACTGTACTGTATTATATTGTGTCTCACTCACTTGATGCATGGTTCATTGCCTCTGAGAAACTCTCGTGGTCCAGCACACTCGATGCCATCCAGTGCTGTGCATAACACCTGGGTATGGTTCACATCTTTGTACACTTGACCACCAAACTACATGGAAATGCAAATTGTATGTTTTTAACTTGGCTACAAATATTTAAACATTGGTCTGTAAGCATCTTCAAGGCTCTGAGTCACATATTATTAGTGCAAAAAAAATCTTCTCACTACAAAAATGTACTTGCCTTTACGCACCCATAACCCAGTTCCTGAAAGGCAGACACATTTCCACCGTGATCAACTGGATCTTGACAGAATATGAACTCCTCTGGTCTGAATGAAACAACAGCACAAACGATCATCAAATTAGCTGTATCAAAATCTGTACCAGTGCCCAATGTGCCCAGTGTTTTGTATTGGACCGACAAAATTTTGATATTCTGTTATTTTAACATTTAAGCCAAACCTTTAAAACAACAACTTGAAAACATTGTGGAATTTAAAAAAGTAAATTATTAGCTTGTTATGACATCTTCCTGAATGTAAATAATGCTGCTAAACATAATCATTAATCAATCAATAATCAAGTGTTTTTGCATTCTATTAGTTTCAGGGTTCTTAGCCCCTTTCCAAAGTCAAATTTAAGATGATTTCACATGCATTATCAAACTTTTCAGCACTTTTAAAGTGTGGCAAATTACATATTTACATACATAATTTGTCACATTATATCACATTCTTTGTTATTAGTATAATGTTCTAAGGAATTCATTCATAATGTAATTTGCTCACATCTTTAATGTGTCATCTTTCATCTTAAATTTATATTTATTTTCATTTTTTTTTTTTAAAGACAGGCAGATCATGATACAGACTCCAAAGTTATCATTTTAGGCAAAAGTAAAAACAATGATTTTATTTATTTAAATAAAGTATTTTTTTCTATTTAGAAAGATAAATTATTATGAAAGCAACAAAATTAAATTTTCAAGCAATTTATCCAAAATCTTGAAAACAGTTAAAAGTTAAAATTCAACCATTTTTGAAGGATTTAAAGTTTTCAAATAAACGTAGGATCATAGATGTTCTTATTTTGAAGAATTACTATACAATTCTAATGAGTAAAAAATTATAAATAAAAAACATCTGTTTTTTTAAAATAAGAATAAGTCTTCTTAAATTTAAATAATAATATTCTGAGTGTTTAGCAAATTTGTAAGGATAAATTACGCGTTTTAAATCAATGCTAATTTCTTTTAAACTAATACATTTTAGAAGCATTTCAGATTTGGACTGGTGTCATAATGAAAAATGGTTAGACTTTTTAATAAAACTATAGTTACGGCTAATAAAAAAAACATGATTTTTTTATTTTTTTATTCCACTATTTGTTTTTTTATCCAAAAAAATAATTAATGTATTTCCAGGTTGGTTTAGCGTGTGTGATAAAATAATAGCATATAGTATGCCTTTTGGTAAATGTAAAAAGAATGTCCAATACAAAACTTACCAGGTCGAGTGTTTTCGCAAGATATTTACTTACAGGTATCGACAGAGCACGACAGGTGACGGGGGGTTATATTCGTACTGCTCCGTGTGGTTTGATGTTTCGGTAGGAATAACACTACCACTCTCCGTCACATTTTCCTCCGGTTGTTCGCTGAACAGAACTGGTTTGCTGGTCGTTACTCTGTTTCCGGGTGGCTCGGTTGAGTTTTGCGAGTGAATCCCTTCTAGACACTGTAAAAGCAGCACTGTAAAAAGCAACAAGAACTGTCCGCATAATAAAATGTAGTTGACTGAAATCTGCGGCATGATTTCTCAACAACAGTACAGCTGAACGGCTAAACGTCGCCCAGCTAATCAACGAGTTGGCAGCTGGCTAGCGGTGATTCTGATAGTTACATCTGTAAACGCCTGTCGACATATCATTAGCCTAATTTTATTTTATAGTATGCGAGTTACCATACTGTGCGCTAAAATGTACCATATTATACTGCTACCAGTCAACACAAGCTAAAACTGAGCCGAGCGATTTGACAACATAAGCGGCGCATTGTGATGACGATTTCTAGTAGCGGTACGTCATTTCATATTTGTCAGTAGGCTCGTTTGAGATGGGCAAAATCTCCCCAGAACCGATCACCTGTGATCACCGCAAGATGCATGCCGGATAGAATTTTTTTTTTATTTATTTTTTTATTGACTTTAATAACAAACGTACAAAATCCAATCTTACACAAAAAAGACAATAATGATAATAATGATACTAACTTGATTATTAGATCAGGTTAAATAATATAATACACACATATAAACAGTAAATAAAAAGAGCAACAAAAGAAGAAAAAATAATAAATACATTTAACAGAGATACATAAATAAACCAAATGCAGCGAGAGGAAAAAACGACTTATGAATTCGTGATATTTCCAAAATAATTACTATTAGGCTGTAGGAAATACTGTGAAAATGTTCTTAGACTATTAAACATAACTTTTGACTTCACATACATACGTGTTTACACCATACCCCTTTCACTTCTCAGATGAAACCACACAAAGATGAGGCATAATGGCATCTGAGAAGTGAAAGGGGTATGGAGTAAACACACACACGCACACACACGCGTATGTGTGTGAAGTCAAAAGTTATGTTTAATAGTCCAAGAACATTTTCACAGTATTTCCTACAGCCTAATAGTTTTTATTCTGGAGAATGTCTGGCTATTTATTTTAGTCTGGCTGGAGTAAAAGCATTTTATATAAACCTAATCAGCATGTCAATATAATTAGCCCCTACTCTTAGCCCCGGAATTTTTTTTTTTATCTAATAAAGCTGTCGAAGTCTCAATCAAAATCATTCATAATAGCTACACAATAAATACCAAACTAGCTACATTGAATAGCAATATTTGCCTTAAATGCTCATTTTGTACTCAATATGACGAAACAGTAAATCATTTATTTCGCGAGTGTACTCACTGTAAAGTGTTTTGGGTTGACCTTTCCAATTTCATTAAAACATTCTTATTTCCAAACTGTTGTATTTCAGCAAAAATGTTATTCTTTGGTTACTCTCTGAACTTCTCATTGTAAATTTATTATTAATTTATTGCTTTTTCTGGCTAAATTTGACATCCATAAATGTAAATGTTTAAAGAAACACCCTTACTTTTTTATTTTCAGAAAGGACTTTGATTTATATGAACTCCTTAAAAGACTCTAATAATTATATTGCATGTAAAACTAACTCTTTCTTGGTGTAAATCATTTAAACTTGTTTAATTTGCTGGAATTTTATTTATGCAACCCTTTTCCTTTGTTCATATTGTAGAAGTTTAGAGTAAAAAATAGAAGTTTTGAGTACCTTATTTGATAATGTTAACTGGAAAAAAGTCTGGTTGTTTTAATTTAAATATTGCGTTAATAACCAGATAAGGTAAGTATTATAAAAAATGCTTTCTGTTTAGACCTAATTATTTTGTAAAAAAATAAAAATAAGAGAGAGAGAGAGAGAGAGAGAGAGAGAGAGAGAGAGAGAGAGAGAACAACCTCTCTGATTGTTAACTGTTATCTCATAATTCTTACATTGCAAAGTTGTCAGAAGAGTTGGGAATAATTTTAGAATAATTTTATTAATTCATTTAAAGTTAATTATTGGTTTACTGTATTTTTAACAATTTCAACTAAGATAAGTATCTTCTTTAAGTATCTTTATTAAGCTGGAACAATGATATGCCTACATAAAAATAGTAGGCCTGCCATTCACTTCCCACATGTAAACATTTTCTTGTCGAATTGATTTAGTGTTTCCTCATTAAGAAAAAAAAACATTATTTGTATCATATGTTATGACAAAATGTAAATCCCTCTATTACAAGGTAAATTACGCTGGTTCTATTGTTCTATGTTCTTTTGTTCTAGCTAGATTTGTCAAGTATGATTATTAGTCATTTACAGGCAAACAATCTGAGGGTGTTATGTTTTATTTACAAAAATGGCATATCTTTATATACGTCAGTGAATTTGTTAGGGTATTGAACCACATTTTAATCACAGTGACCTCTTGTGGTGAAAATTAACGTGTATTATAGTTTACGAAATGTTTACGAAATCTTCCTTAGGAAATATAATAGGAATAGTATGAAAAAAGAGAACAAATATAATTATGGTACTAAAGAAAATGCTAGATGTATAGTAGTCTAACCACATGCCTTTATATATGTAGCCTAGGGCCTCACGGTGGCGCAGTGGGTAGCATAATCGCCTCACAGCAAGAAGGTCGCTGGTTCGAGCCTCGGCTGGGTCAGTTTGGCATTTCTGTGTGGAGTTTGCATGTTCTCCCCGTGTTGTGTGGGTTTCCTTCGGGTGCTCCGGTTTCCCCCACAAGTCCAAAGACATGCGTTTCAGGTGAATTGGAAAAGCTAAATTGTCCGTAGTGTATGTTTGTGAATGAGTGTGTGTGTATGTTTCCAAGTAATGGGTTGCAGCTGTAAGGGCATCTGCTGTGTAAAACATATACTGGGTTAGTTGGCGGTTCATTCCGCTGTGGCGACCCCAGATTAATAAAGGGACTAAGCCGAAATGAAAATGAATGAATGAATATGTAGTCTACTGTAGCATATAACTATGCAGATTTGGGGGAAAAGGAGGATAAAACACAGAAATCGAATGGAATATCTTTAATGGTTGCTCTGCAACTCCCTCATATATTTGATGCGTTTTCACACTTTCACACAGCAGATAAAGACTAAAGAATAAATAGCATATATTAAATTTCAATCCAGATCTTCGGTTGATACATAACAAAGTCGCACATTATTATAGCTGAGTTTGTTTTTGCTACAGCAGACATCTCTAGAGATCCTGACACGGTGCGTTTTGATCCTGATTAGGTTTTAATCTAAACAAAGTCGATCCAGGAGTTGCAGTGCTGGCATGTTCATTTATATCAGTTTCTCCGTATGGCATAAATACTGAGGTCTGTGGTATTTTTCGGCCATGCACCCACACTGGTACAGGGTAGGGTCTACATTGGGGCCGGTAGCTAATGTTGAAAAAAGGCGGCCGGTGAACCTGGTATGAAACTGCAGAAGAGCTGCCAGCAGATGTGGTCATGTAACCCTGTGGATAAGGAAAGAAATTTCCATGCGCTGAGACGAGCACTCCCTGTGAAAATCAGATCGATCAGTCAGTCAATCAGTCAATAAATAAAATAGCAAATGTGTTACAATTTACACACAAGCTGAACATAATAAAAACAACAATTATGTAGTATGTTTTATGTCTTATTATATTTATATTTATGTACAGCTGAAGTCAGAACTGCTAGCCCCCCTGTTAAATTTTATATTCAACACATTTATAAACATAATAGTTTTATTAACTAATTTCTAACAACTGATTTCTTTTTTCTTTGCCTAATATTTTAATACATATTTTCAAGATACTAGTATTCAGCTTAAAGTGCAATTTCAATGCTTAACTGGGTTAATTAGGTTAACTAGACGAGTTAGGTTAACTAGGCAAGTTAGGGTAGTTAGGCAAGTCATTGTATAACAGTGGTTTGTTCTGAAGACAATTGAAAAAAAAAGTATTGCTTAAGGGGGCTAATAATATTGACCCTAAAATGGATTTATAAAAATTAAACTGCTTTTATTCCAGCCAAAATAAAACAAAAAAGACTTTCTCCAGAAGAAAAAATATTATCGCAAATACTGTGAAAATTTCCTTGCTCCATTAAATATCACTTGAGAAATATTTGAAGAAGAATAAATATTTCACTGGAGGGCTAAAAATGTTGCTCTCAAGTGTACGGTATATATATTAATCGTAATTATAAATAAATTTGTAGTTTAAATCAATTATCAGTGATATTCAATCAAATACGTTCACATGGTGGACTACAGACCTACCTGAGAGGTCGTTCTGTGCTGCTGAAAGTTCGGTGGTAAATCTTGCATGCCAGTAAGTCTTTGTTGTGAGGACGAGACTGAAGTGGTGTAACCTTGACCCTCTCCTTCATTTGATCTTCTAGATAACCAGGGACCAGTTGCTTCAGATGCCAAAAGTGGAAGTGTTCCAACATAATTAAACTGACATAAATTTGACAAGACGTGTGACGGCACACGCAGAGAATTAATTAGGCCTGGAGTGGGGAAGTAAAAGTGTCGAGCGAGCGAATCCTTCTGAGAAGCATCAGTCACATCAGCTACAGCCTTCTGTTGTTCAGCATGTTTTTTATCCAATGGTAAATGTGCAGGTTCCTCTTCACTATGCTGTTTCTTGCTGTTGATCTCAGTGTTTCTGTCTCCTTCTATCTCCTCATTTGGATCATCCTTGGACTCTTGCACTGTTGTGGAGATTTCTCTGGAGTTTTGTTCGTCTTGAGAAATTGACTGGATTGACTCAACTTCATTGCTTTCCTTCTCATCCCCATATCCATCAATGTCACTCTCATTTGTATCTGAATAAGTGTAGAATATTGGAATAAATATCTTATGGATGTGTGTTAGAATTAGCACAATAAACATTGTTAATAAAATACATTATAAAAACAGTATTAATAAATATTTCAATTTTATATAATGATATAAATTATTAACTCATTTTCTTTTCGGCTTAGTCCCTTTATTAATCTGGGGTCACCACAGCGGAATGAACCGCCAACTTATCCAGCATATGTTTTATGAAGGGGATGCCCTTCCGGCCGCAACCCATCACTGGGAAACATCCAAACACACTCATTCACACACATACACTATGGACAATTTAGCTTACCCAATTCACCTACAGCGCATGTCTTTGGACTTGTGGGGGAAACCAGAGCACCCGGAGGAAACCCACGCGAACACGTGGAGGACATGCAAACTCCACACAGAAATACCAACTGACCCAGCTGAGGCTCGAACCAGCGACCTTCTTGCTGTGAGGCGATTGTGCTACCCACTGCGCCACCGCGTCGCCGATATAAATTATTGAATTATAATTAGTGCTGGGCAACAATTTATCAATTGCATCCAAATTAAAAGTTTGTGTTTACATAATATATGTGACTGTGTGATATGCGTATTATGTATTTATACTGTAAATACACACACATAAAATCAAAACTATACAAAACCAAAATATATGTACATAGATATTTTAATTTATAT
>CAIGQW010000350.1:2593296-2608500 GCA_903798125.1 Danio choprae | reverse complement strand
ATATATTAATATTTAAATATAAATAAACATTTTCTGAAGCATATGCAGGCATGTGGGTATTTAAATTTACATAATAAATATTTACAGTATACACACATATATTGTGTAAATCCAAACTTTTATTTAGATGCAATTGATTGCAATTCATCATTTCCCAGCATTTATTGTAACATAATTATAATGTAAATTGATAAATATAAAGTATAAAATGTGTTTATAATAAACAACCGTATGATATTTATTAAATGTACAATAAAATACAATATACATTCTAACCTGTTGAAGTTGATGTAACAACGTTACTTTCTTGAATCAAATAATTTGATGAACTTTGGTCAAAAGACAAGTCTTCTGTGAACACACTGGCTTTTTTTGTTTCCACGTCACACTTCTGATGCAGCATCTGCTTCCTGAGTATCAAAAAACAGTTATGTCAGTGAATATTACAATTATTTCAGACAGTGCTGCTTAAAAGTCTACAGTAAAAATCTGAGATTTAAAATATAATTTAAGCCTGGAAAAAAAATTAAGTTCCTGTTCATATCAAAACTAAAAGGATTATAATAGTTATGATTTAGCACGAACAAATTAAGTAAATCTGTGCCATCAGATCCTGTGTTCTGATTTGCTCAAATTATTATTATCAGATTTTAAAAGGTTTCATTTATACCCAAGCTTAAAAAAAAGATTATGAGTTTAACATTCGTCTGCTGGTAATATAGTTTGTTCTGAAAAAAATGAAGCTGTTCAGAAGTGGACTTTCAAACAGGAATGACATATTCAAGAAATCTGAAAGTAAAACACTGACCTTTTCTCTCGTCTCCCATTTCCAGTCTCTCTGAATCCTTTAGCAAATGGGTTATTATCGATTTTCAGCTGGGTTATCTGTTAAGGTAAGATAAATGTACGATAATGAAAATATCACATTTAAAGTATTGGGAAAATTCTTTACAACGCCATTAAACGAATCATTTGAATCAGTACTGTCACCTTTTCATTTTGGTATGCCGTCACCGCAATAAATTCAGTCTCAGGAAACACATATGTTTTGAATGTGCTGTAAGGAAGTTTGAGGACGTCATTTGCTCGAACAATATGAAACCTTGGCTGATATTTATGCATGGAGTTTAAAATAGTCTGTAAAACAAAAATCATATCATCTTAGATAATCGATTTACAACAATAATAACTGTTTGTCCTGTTCAAATTACACCAAATTAGTTTGAAATTATTAAGGAAATAACATCTTTTTAAGTTCCAAATAATTACTACAATTTTAAAACATCTCTTCAGATTCCACCAATTCTTTTCTAAATCTCACAAGAGATGGTTCCCTTGTCGTTTGCAGGTGAGAAATACCTGTCAAAAAATACCTCTACAAATCTGTGCTTTACAATTAAAATAAAAACACAACCACAAATTGACCATAGTTATTCTACAATATTTAATCATGTTAAACTGTGATTTTTCAAATGGTATTGAATGCAATTAAAATAATTTACTATACTAAAATGGCTAATTTTTAAATTGCTCAATGTGCAACTTGTTGAATGTTGCATACTGTACCTTTAACTTTTGTTTTCTTTAAATTTATTTTTCTTTTGGTGAAAAACTGAATTGTTTTAAGAAGAACTTCACAATAATTGTCGACCACACTTAATACTCACAAATCCATGTTTGTCAGATATATTATTCGTCAGTTTGAGTTTATGAAAGGTCACAGCTTTAGACATCCATTGCTCTCCGGTAGAAGGACTGTCTGGGTGGATATACATTCGCTTGGGCATTTCAGGATCGGCCTTTCCAGCCACCATCCAGCGGCAGTTGTGAAACTTGTATCTGTAGTCATCGGCCGCGACTATATCCATCAGCAGGATGTACCTCGCCTTCCTGTCGAAGCCGCTGCAGCGGACTTTAAAGGCTGGAAACATGCGCCTCAAAGAAGCAGAATATACGAATGTTCAACTCAAAATACAAAGTACACTTTTAAAAATAAAGGGTTCTTGATTAATACCGGTAAAACCTTTTAAGATATAGTGGGAAAAGTTGTTCTTTAGATTGGGAAAATGTTTTTCGCACTTTGAAAATATGGTTATTTAAAGAGATTTTCACGAAAAGGTTCTCTAATTAACCAAAAAAAAGGCTTCTTCTTTCTAGTAAAATGTCTGCTTAGTCTCTTACTATGACCCTTATTTTTAAGAAAAACCAATATAAACAGCCAAGCAAACAGTCATGTCGACTTTTCCCTCATATTTTAACTGGAGTCTAGTCGTGTTAAATCATCTTCTTACCTTCCAGACTTTGTTATGACCATCTCCGTGCCGACTTTGTGAAACTGCCCCCACAGTTCATTGCCTTCCAGGTGAACCACAGGTTCATCCTCAGCTGTCTGGACGGGGTCTCTCGTCTGCCCAGAGAGAAGCGCTGGAGCCGCGGCTTCTTTTAGCGCCAGACGAATCGAGCTCTGGAGCGCGTTCGCGAACTGCTGGTTTCCGTATCCAACAGGGAAAAACTGTGCCTGCTGTCCGAGCATCGGGCTAATAGTGAAGTCAGTGGGACTAGCCGGTATAAAGTGGTGATACGCCATTCTCTCAACTTGCACTGCGTTTGTGGTTATTTCATCATCAGTATCATCATCACTCAATCGCCACAACTCCTCTGTGAAGTCTTCACTCTTTACGAGGAACCAACTGATCGAAAGTTGCAGAGACTTTCTCTAAAGCAAATCTCGCGTTTTTGAGGGATTCACTCATTCTCAAGCTGTAACGTCTCTGTCCCGTTGAGTGTTAAACCCAACTGCAGAGACAGTAAAGGCTGTGTTATGGTGTCTCGTGCGCACAGATGAACTCTGGGGACCTTGTGCCGAATCTCCAGACGGCATGGTGGTGGTTTGTGGTCGGGACGGGACGGTTCAGTCAGGGTTTTCTGATTGGCTCCGTGGACACATCCAAACCAATTGTGCTTCATAAGGGCGTGGTGAATCGATTTAATGAAGAATCAACTGCAACAAAGTGATTTGGTACAAATGGAGCATAGGCTCAGCTTTACGAAATTTAGTGTTGCTCTTGTTTTTTTTTTAAATAAGAAAAATGTAGAACAAAGCTATGAAGTGCAATTACGTTAAAACATTTTGTGTATTTTGACATGTAAACAAAAAGGCCCTCATACTATTTCTACAACAGTTGTCTCAACAGAAGACAGAGAGAGACTGCATGGAGAATCATACTGTAATTACGTAAATGAATAAATATAATGTTTGAATGCCTAATAAGTATTGTTTTAAATTTAAGCCATGAATTTCATAATTCATTATTTGCATATAATTAATTCTGACATGCAGATAGTGGCACTAAAAGAACAAATCACATAGTTCTTTGTAAAGCTATTGATCTGTCTGTTTGGATTTGTAAATTAATGGTTTCAAATTTTCTAATTGGGGTAATGTCTAAACCAAATTTATTGACTGATTCAACAAGATTTATGTTTTTATTTTTTTCAGGATTTTAATTTTTTATTTCCAGAAAATTGTATTGCTTAACAACAACTATAATATATCTTTTTGAAAAGATGTTACTCTGACATTATGTAAACATTCAAAGCTGTCACATCATAGCGGCAGTATCTGTGCATCAAAAAAGCAGCTAGGACATATTAAAGATACTGCCTTAACTGATGATCTTTATAGAATTGTCACATTAAATTACCCCTCCCTCTCACCACCCACAAGACCACCCATAATCAATCTTCCACTTGTAATCGACATGCCTGAAATGGCACAACACCGCAAAATATAGTTCAGCATGAGCTGTTTAGTGTTTTCCTCACATATTTTGACATACAGTCATCTCATTATAGCACCGTTTTGTGAGGGTCCCCTAAAATATCCCATCGTTTCCTGCTCCCAGACCTCGTCCCCTGATCATGCTGAGACCATAGGCTGAGACATGAGTGGGAAGTGACTTGCGTATGCTTTTGATTGTCCTGCCTGGATTAGGCAGTGTATTCGGTTACACGTTTTATTGCAGAAGAGTTTTGGCTGAGCATTTCTTGAAGACTCAGAAAGTGGACGGAAACCAGCAGGACACAAACCATCATTGTGTAACTTGGCATTCAATTTAAGCTTTTTTTTCATTCTGTCATGTCCACAGTCATGTTTTCGATGCTAAACCACTCCTACCAGTCAACTGGGAATCAGGCTTTGATGTTTTCTGTGGTCAAACTATCATGGCGCCAATTTGACAGTCCATGTAATGGGGAAGTCTCATCAGATGCTTTTTAATGAGGATCTATTTCTGTTTACCACCTCAAGGCATCAGCACTTCAGCAGTTTTTTAGTAGTAGGCTAACAGGCGTCACTTTTGTGTGCTTTTTTTTTAATAGTCTGTGTAGTGTAAAATGCCTGACAGCTTCAGTATCGGGACAGTGTTGAATTACATTGTAAAGTTTTATTATGCCATGTTATAGTCCACTCTTCTACAGCTCTGGAAATGTTTCTTTTTTTTAAAGACCGCTTCAAAGTTGTTATCAGTTCTCTGAATTTGTCATTATTAGGTAAATTTTAAGTAAAATGTTTATTTGTGTTTTATTTGATAAATTACTGATAATTTGTCTTCAAAGCAGAGCAGTGGAGTATTCATTTGCAGTAAATGACAATAAATTAATATAAAATATTACATTTTTTTCAGAGCTTAAATATATTGGAAAAAAATGTTCATTCAATATTTTTCAATATATATTAAATATATACTGAAAGTTGTTTCACATATTTAACTTTTTAAACTGAAATAAAGTTGACAATGACAACGTTGACATTTTCCAGCATGTTGTGCTTAAACTCAAGATGGTGATCTTGAACCAGATATCACGTGTCTAATTCTAAAAGAGGATTTTATGTTTTTTTATTATATTATTGTTTTAAAAAAGGAATGAGAAATTCACTAAAATACCAAAATAACAGTCAACAAGTAATTAATCTACTATTGATGTATCCTAAACACTTTGTACCGATGAATAAGAAAAAAATAATGCCTCAATGCCTTCCACAGTTTCCTGCCTGTGGAAGTGACATCACTTGGAGCAAGTCACATGCTATTTTTAATCAGTGCTTTAAAGTTCGCCGTGCCTCTTTATAACCGATGTTTCAGAGTTGACCAGAAAACAGGGACGGACAAAAAGTGTTTTTTATAACTGAAATCGCAAATTTTGTGTAGGGTGGCATGGGGGTTAGCACTGTCGCCTCACAGCAAGAAGGTCGCTGGTTCGAGTCCCGGTTGGGCCAGTTGGCGTTTCTGTGTGGAGTTTGCATGTTCTCCCCGTGTTCTCGTGGGTTTCCTCCGAGACACGCGCTATAGGTGAATTTGATTAACTAAATTGACCATAGTGTATTTGTGTGTGTGTGAATGCAAGAGTGTATGGGTGTTTCCCAGTACTGGTTTGCGGCTGAAAGGGCATCTGCTGCGTAAAACATATGCTGGAATAGTTGGCGGTTCATTCCACTGTGGCAACCCCTGATAAATAAGGGACTAAGCCAAATGGAAACGAATGAACATTTTGTGCAAATGTTTATTAAACTTAAGAAACACACACAAAAGACGGAAATTGCACCTAATTATTTCATGATAATTCAGCAGGTGGAGACAAAGAGAGGTATAGTGGGAGCTATTATTTTAATATTTCTTAGACAAAATAACCATAAATACACATATAAGCATTATTTTAGAGATAACTGATATCCATTGTGTAATTACTCAAAACAGTTTCATAAAACAAAATGTTTTAGGATGGTAATAAAATCAATATTCCAAGGAATAATTAAGATTTTCCATCATAACAGTTAAAAAAAAAAAAGTTTATTCTGAACAACTGCCTTTTTTCCCTCATGTTAAAACAGCTGTTCTGTAGATGAAGGGTGTTGAAATCTCCCCTCATAGAGATACAGCTTTATTTCGAACATTGCCTACATTCTGAAGCATTTCAATTATTTCACGCCCTGCTTCTGTAATGGATAAATCTGCAAATTTATGACAATGCTTTGCTATGACAGTTTTATGTCTTGTGTTCAGCTGCGCTGCCACGATGGCTGAGACTACAGAGAAAGATCCATACACTGGATTATGAGAGATATGCCATCTGCGGCCATCCACTACTGATGACCCAAACTTTATTGGGCAAGGGGCAACCCTGGTTGTCAATCATCCAAACTTCAAAGAAAGAGCGGGCAGAAATCTGTGGGACGGAGAGAGCGCTGATGCCAGTCTGAAGTTTGTGAGAACACTAACAGGCATTGTGTGTAACTGAACACCGAGGATAAACAGTTGCTTTAAACTCTTCCACCACCCAGTACTGACCACTGAGGTGTGACTGGCTGAGAAGCCAAAAGATTTTAATCCTTAAAATTGTTTGACCAAACATTTCTATTCCATTCCACTGTGGTTGGTAGTATAAGATGTTTTTACTACAGTCAACTCCCAAGTCTTTGGCTAAAGAGAATTTCAGGCAACCATTTTAAAGCACTAAAGTTACATTTGAAATGAACACTTGGGACACATGCAAATTAATTTAAAGGAATTAAAGCAGTAAAGGGGGCCTCATGGTGGCGCAGTGGGTAGCACGATCGCCTCACCGCAAGAAGGTCGCTGGTTCGAGCCTCGGCTGGGTCAGTTGGCATTTCTGTGTAGAGTTTGCATGTTCTCCCTGTGTTGGCGTGGGTTTCCTCCGGGTGCTCCGGTTTCCCCCACAAGTCCAAAGACATGCGGTATAAGTGAATTGGGTAAGCTAAAATTGTCCGTAGTGTATGTGTGTGAATGAGTGTGTGTGGATGTTTCCCAGTGATGGGTTGCAGCTGGAAGGGCATCCGCTGCGTAAAACATATGCTGGATAAGTTGGCGGTTCATTCCGCTGTGGTGACCCCAGATTAATAAAGGGACTAAGCTGAAACGAAAATGAATGAATGAATAAAGCAGTAAAGGATTTAAAAAATGTATTTAGGGAAATAAAGAAAGAAGAATGGTAAAGGAATTTCCATACATTTGAACTAATATCTGCATAAGAGGGATATGTAGAGGGAATGTGTTCCTATTATCACATTCATTATAAATATAAAAAACTAAATGATTCATATTTTTTGTTTGAAACAGGGAAATATGACAAAATATGTTGCATCACATGATGCTACAGTTGGTTGTTTTATTTTTCTAACAGTTTTCTAACAGCAAATATTTAGTTTGCACTCTTTCACTGTCAAAAACTAAAGTGACGCATTGAATTGATGACTGTATCTGTGAACAGTAAAGCCCCATTTCACCTAGAAAATGTTGTCATTCTAACAAAAGGCGACTAGATTTATGAAATTGAAACCAGGGAAATTACATAATGCAGTGGTCAAAATGCCATTATTATCTATGAATAAAATGGGAACAATATACAGTCTTACAAAAGCTTATTTCAACCCAACTTGGGTCAAATTTGCACAACCCCAACCACTGGTTTAGAAATCTATTTTAAGATCATTTACAAAAAAAAAAAAAAACTGGATTTGACCCAATCCAAATTTGATCCAAACGTGTTGAAACCCTCACTCTCTTTTGGTTCATTCTGTTCTTTATCAGGGGTCACGACAGCGGAATGAACTACCAATGTCGAAACAACTTAGCATTTTTAGAGTGTATTACGTTTTTGTTTTAAATGTAGTTTCCCTATTAAAACAACAGTTTTATACCAATTTACCTTCAAAACAGGTACAAAAACTTTGGACTTTAAAAACAGAACAAAATAAATGTGAATATATACGAGAAACAAAACAGCATTTAACAAATATTTGTACAATTGGCTATATTACTTTTCAAAATGTTAATTCTCTAATTTTGAGATTATTTAATCCTGCAGGTGAAGAAACATAGTAGGCTAGCCTAACTTCAATGACATTGATTAAAAATGTTTATCAAAAAGTATACCTCTTATCAAGTTTTTTTGCCTTTTATCAAGTCTTGTAATAACCCCCAGTAACACTCCAATGAGTACATTAATGAGTGCCCTAGCATTAAAGAGGCTGCGTTCCTAAGAGGACTTTCAGGTAGGCTACTCTTTGTGCCCATCAACTGGTAAAAATTGATCATTCTCTATTCTTCTCACTGTATAAAAAAGTTCTTTAAAGGACTGTTGTTGGAATATAAAATTGTCTATTCAGAGACACAGTCTGGCGTGTTCACCCTGTTTTAACAACAAATAAATCAGCATCGACATCAAATTCTGAGTTTTCTCAATGTCTGTGATGATGACGGCATGCTGTTTAGAGTCACTTTTCTCCGCTGAATGAGTGGCCTCAGTGCGTGGCCACCTCTCAAACACCTCAGCTGTTTATTTAGAGGGGCTGTGATGAATAGTCGGCCGCTAACAGACTGGTGCGACTGGACATGTTTGGACAGTGGAGGTGGGAGGAATGTAGTTAAACACTGGCACTGAGAAGGTGTGAGGAGAAAGAGAGAGAGAGGTCCAGAGCATGTCATGCGATGCGGTCATAGATGGTGCAGTTCAGAAACAAAAACACGACAGGTGTGATTTACCTCATAATTTTAAGAGCAAAAATCGGCACATGTATAGTCAGACAGGCTTTCAATGAGCAGCTCCAGTAGGAGATGAACGATCACCGAGGGAAATGAAAGTAAATGTGAATCTGCAGTGTCGTCATCAGTCAGAAATATCCACGTACTTATTGATATACTTCACTGTTAAACCCAATAATGTTCCGATTACCTCAAAACATATGTTCAAACTGACTACCTCAAAACACAGAATTAAACTACATGGTAGAATTAAAGTTTATTTAGCATTAAACTAATAAATTAACTTACACAAGTTGCGAATAATCATGAAATGAACTCGATGCGTCATTAGTGCTATTCAGCATAGATATATACACTAGATATCGCATACGGACCCTGAGCATGCGTCAACAGCGCCGCCACATTTGTACAGTGCTCCCAGGACAAATGTCATTCAACTGCACTAGTCAAGACTGAAGCCAATGTGAAGATGCTGGACTTTAGCGCTGTGTACGTGTGTAGTAACGAGCAAACAAATAAAAGAAAGCACAAAGGCAGAACATTTGATAGGTAAGATTTAGTTTTTTACCTTTTTATATGTTACGAACTTTTGTGCTAAACAAGAAAACAAGTAGCCTATTGGTGATAACACAGTCACTTAGTGCACTGATCATAAGGAAAGTAGCACCAACTCGCACTAAATACTAGGCTTATGCTAGTTTGGTTGAATAAAATCAGTAAACAATGTAAATGAAATATGACAACAAGATGCTGCGGTGCTAGAAACTTGTATTATTGTCTGCTAAGAGAACGAGTCGTTCATAACGGAGATTCATTCACAAACGAATCGCTCCCTCCATTAGAATTAGAAGTAAAAGCAGGAGAGGGGGTGTGTTTCAGGACACGGATTAGATCAAATTTAAGAGAGAGGGAGGGAGGATAATACATTTCCATGCACACAAACACATGCTCTTTGTCAGGAATGCCCGTGCAGTCACTTATCCATTGATGTAGAAGTGATGTAAAATGATAATTTTCGTAATTAAAAAATTTTTTTGCATACTGACCACCGGGAAAACTGCCAATCATAGATATAAGTTTATATGTGTATATATCATTGGCTCTGGATGGCCAGTCCTCCACTGCACCTTGGTCCATTCATTTCAAAGGAGAGCTACCCTGTACTAAAATGGTGGCTCTATTGACGCACTCCTTCTAATAGACACCAATAGCGTAGGCGACATCTAATGTAAATATTTATGGCTATTCAGCAGACTAGCATGTGCTAATGTTATTATAGCTAGGTTACTGTTTAACTTTCCATTCATCACAGAATCCTGTCAAACATCATTTTCTAGCCTCCAAAGAGATATTATGGGAGCACAACAAATTTTATATCAGTATGATTTCTGAAGCATCATGTGACTTTGAAGGCTGGATAATGATTTTTTTTAATAATTAAAAAATATGAGTTACATGAGAGTTCAGAGGGATCATTCTATAAAACATTTTTTTAATACTATAAATGTAAAGATGTGTAGTTTCTGACTAAATGAAATATTGTTAACATGATCTTTCAATAGGACAACCCCCCTTAATACATTTCACTTTTCATTGCCACTCTTGTTAAAGGATACTTGCATTTAAAAAAGCTAAATGTTTGGCCTTCTACTTGTTCTCTCATATTGTAGGCCCATTCTTTTCAAAATTCTTACAAAATTGAATTATTATCACATTGATCTCTGGAGGTTCAATTTCCTATTCCCACGTTTTAAAGAATGGAGTTTGAAGACAAACGTGACCAGGCGAAACCTTTTAATGATTAAAAAAAATTAAAAAATTACTATTTTGTATTTCGTATTTTCCAACAACAACAAAAGATACAATAAAAAAATGTGTTCTGAAGGTTACTTGAGTGAATATTCTGAGAAATGCTTCATCCTGCTGTATGAACAAGTGTTTGGAGAATTGTTCGAGGCACTGAGAAAAACATCTTATGCATTTGTACTTGATAAAGAATAAAATCTATTTCATTGCCACATCTGCACATCCAGAATCAAATACAGCTTTCTTTCATAGCCACTGATCGATGCTAGGAGGTCAACGATAACTGCAGGCTTCAATGTACTTGGATTCAGATGAAGGTCAGTCCTTAAGAATCTCTGAAACTATTCTAATGCTCAGAAACCAGAACCTGACGCAAATATATCTTCACTGTCTGCATTTTATTAACTTTTATTATTATTATTATTTAATATATGCAAATTCATCATTCCCAAGAGTCATGATTATAGCGTTTACATTTATAATTATTAATTTAACAAACAAAAAAAACAATTAAATAGATTTAGAGTAGAATAGGAAGTTTTTGTGTTGGAGGATATAATTGAAACCAAAGTCTAATCAATAAAGTCTAATGTGTGTTACTCCGTTTAACTGATCTGGGATCATTGGTAAAATATATTTTTTAAATGTAAAGATTTTGGTTTTCTTCATGGGAAAACTGGGGACGTTATGTAAGGCTCGGGGGAAAGGGCTCATTGAAACGCAACTAATCCCATGAACACCCAGGCCAAAAAGACAGTATTGATGTTTTTGTGCAGTGAAAACCTACTCTGGTAGATTAGGAAAGGTCTGCCAGGCTCAGTAAACCTGTGATTAAAAGCTGTAGTAGTCCTTAGAGTATTAAACATGAATCTGGGTAATGAACACAGAGCGAAGGGGTAAATAAAGGAAGCTTTTCGGCAAATTAAATTAGATGTACTGTAAGCATTGCTTCATTCTGGGGGTCTTACAATCGGCATGTGGCATTCTGGTATTTGAATGTTTCTGAAGAGCACAACAAATGTAAAGATTTTGTGTTTGAATGAAATGTAGATTTTCTGCAAATGTTTCTGCAGATTATACTAAAAATGTATGTACTGTCAACCTTTCTTTACATTTAATTTGCATTGCGTTCACTTATTTACTTTGATCTTTTTAGTAAAAGTAAAATGAAACGCTTCTTTGGATCTGAAATGAACAATAAGAAAAGTTCTATAGACCACCACCTGAATGTCTGAATCAATAAGCCATATATAACCTTTTACAGCACACTCCTAAATGACTTCATTAGTGGATAATTCCCTGAATTAAATCTCTTTCATCAGGTGCGGTAAATATAAATCTGCATTACTCATATATATTACCTCTGGAACTGCAGAATGCCATTTAAACCATCCTTAATCCTTTCTAAAGGTTTTTAAAATTAAAACGTTTTTATTCTAAAAGATATATTGTTTTTTCCGGATATTCTAGATTTTATTTTCAGCATTTATTATACCCCATAAACCTATATGCTATGAAAAGACCTTGAAGCTTGCTTTGATTTCTGAATGTCATCCATTTCATAATAAGATAATAGTTTTAATGTGTGAAAATTGATTCGCTTCTCTTTGCCTCTGGTATTTTTTTCTATTTCTGTTCGCTTCGAACAAGTGATTTACTCCCTTTATATTAAAATGCCTGGATTGATTTTGTAATGCAATAAAGGCAATAAAACGATGCTTATTTAAGCTTTGCAAGGGCTTTGCCGTGTTTATTTGCCAAAGTGTATGGGTCAGGACAAAGTCCTTTGTAAAAGAAGAATCAAAAGGCAGAAAGGAATAAGCTGAACCATGCATTTTGTTACAGTGTATCTTTTAAAAATACATATAATTAAATGAATTTGTCAGTTGTTAACTTTATTTAATTTTTTATTTTCAGGCCCAGTTCAGGCAGTGACTATTTAACTATTGTAATAGTATTAGTAAAAGTTGATTTATGCTTCTTTTGTCTGTTAAATTTGTGGTGATAATATGTTAACAAATAAGATTTAATGTACTATTATTTTGTCTGCTAGTGTTAGTACAAACTAGTAAAAAGAAATCCGAAGCTGTAAATGAAACAAACATTATTGGAGTTATTTCAGTATTTAAACTCAATGCAGTGTTCCAAATTCAGTGTTCCAAAGTTTTCGGCTTTCCAACTGATTGTGAAAATGACTTTGAAGTTCTAAATTGAATCTTTAACACTATGGATGTTCATCCCTTTTGCACTCTTAAAAGCCAGGCACTGAACCTAAGATGAATCAACTGAACATTGACATTGAATCAATATACTGATTTATGAAAAACTTCTGATTCATGAACATTGATACAAAGACATTTTGAGCTTATGCTTGAATGAATTAGTATGTTTTGTTTCTATTGTGTTCATTCTATTGTGGATCATTGGTAAAATCTATTTTTAAAATGTAAAGATCTTGGTTTTCTTCATGGAAAAAACTGGGGACGTTATGTAAGGCTCGGGGGTAAGGGCTCATTGAAACGCAACTAATCCCATGAACACCCAGGCCAAAAAGACAGTATTTGAATTATTGTGTTGTTTTGAAGCACACGCACAAAAGGTTTTCTGGTTTCACTCAGACCTCAGTGGGATCTAGAGAAATGTTTGGAATTTATCTTGTCTGCCTGTGAATCTGTCATCAAACCTACAATTGTCTCCCAACATCCCGTTTATTCTAGTTTCAGTCCCTGTGCAGCAGTGGCTTTATTGACTCTCTGTGAAACTCTTTGAAGTGGCTTCCAATAAGAGTTTGTGGAAATATTTTGTAAAGCTCTTCAATGAACATACGTGAAGTGTCCCACTGGTGGGAAAAAATGTTGTGTTTGAAAAGTGACTGTTAAATGTGAATGATGCTACCATTCAATACAGGCCCATAGCCCATAACCCCTCACAGACAAAGGTGCAGAATTTGTCCCATACATGAGCTCATTTGTCCTATTTTGACTTCTATGCCATCCAAAATAGTGAAAATAAACCATCGAAAAAGGCATTAAGACCAAGCAGAATCCTCTGTTGGCTGTCGTTTCGGTGTGATTTCAGCTAATCAGTATTGGCCAATGCAAACAATTATTTTTCAAAAGGCCAATATCTTTACTTCGCTACTGTATTGCTTTTAAATAGAGAAAATATTTTACAAGTAACTTTTATTCTAAATCTGGACCTTATTCTTAAAACAAAAAAATGACCCATATTAAGATTCATTTGAATACTGTTTTGGCTATTGTTGTCATCCATGAATTTTCAAATGTACTTTATTACAAGAGAGGCTATACAAATCGTGAAGCTCTACATTATTATTATTATGTTTAATTTATTTTTTTTTATTCAAATGGTCAAATACCTACTGAGGAAAGTTGAATGTGCTGGCCAGTTTGTTATTTGCCTAATAAATGACAGTAGACTACAGTTTTTAATTTAAAACAGATTCCTGTTTTTTTTATAATGATATATGATGTAATAAATCTGTACTTTAAAAATTGCATTTTTAAAATAATATGTATTTATTCATATTTCTTTATTCTAAATCTGTAGGAAATATTTTTGGTACATCAAAAGGGGAGGTTATGCTGACCATCCGACAAGTTAATCCAGCTACAAATAGTGCTTAAAATGTCCGTAAAATGCAGTATTTAAATCTCAAAATTAATTAGAAAATGAGGCGTATAGGCGCAGTGGGTAGCACTCACAGCAAGAAGGTCGCTGGTTCGAGCCTCGGCTGGGTCAGTTGGCATTTCTGTGTGGAGTTTGCATGTTCTCCCCATGTTCGCGTGGGTTTTCTCCGGGTGCTCCGGTTTCCCCCACAGTCCAAAGACATGTGGTATAGGTGAATTGGGTAAGCTAAATTGTCCGTAGTGTATGAGTGTGTGTGTGTGTGTGTGTGTGAATGAGTGAGTGTGTATGGATGTTTCCCAGAGATGGGTTGTGGTTGGAAGGGCATCCGCTGCATAAAACATATGCTGGATAAGTTGGCGGTTCATTCCACTGTGGCGACCCCAGATTAATAAAGGGACTAAGCCGAAAAGAAAATGAATGAATGAATGAGGCGTATAACTGAAAAAGTCCACTTTTTGAGAAAAAAGAATCACCCCTTTCAACAGACTGGCTACGGGCCTGCAATATGTGTTTAGTAACAATTGACATTTTTATTCTGAAAGGGAAAGTCACAATGAAGATTGATACTTAATGTAAGAATTTATATTTCATCCAAATGCTGCTTTTTGAGCTTTCTATTTTTTCTGAAAGAAATCAGTTTAAACATTGATAATAATACTAATAAAATATTAATAATAATAATAATAAATACTACCAGATCAGCATATTATGACTGCAGACTGAGTTAATGGCTGAGGTATATTATCAAATATATTACGCTTAAAAATAAACAATTATAAATCAGTTTACATATATTTTACATGCTTTTTTTACTGTAATTTGATTAAATAAATGCATTTAATAAATGTCTTTTTTCCTTGAGAAAAGTTAGAAAGCCAGACAGGCAGAAGAAAGTCAGCACAGCATTCATCGCTATGATGAGTGAATAAATAAATAAAATAAGCAGACGACAGGCTTGCTTTAATGTTAATGAGGCATATTGATCAGTGTCAACAGTAAAAATAGGTAGACAGATAATGGGTGAGTGGAGGCTTCCTCTGGAAGAAAATGTCAAATCTGGAGTGAATAAAGACTGTCATTAGAGGAAGGTGATTCAGGAAATAAGTGTTGAGCTAAGTGACAAGATATGCTAATATCCTTAAGCTGAAAAGATGGTTAGCAAATTACCCAAAAAGCCTTTATATAT
>CAIGQW010000350.1:2556550-2588296 GCA_903798125.1 Danio choprae | reverse complement strand
TATATATATATATATATATATATATATATATAATAATAAAAATATAATAATTTATCACCATACTTCCTTTTTGTTGATTGCATAAAAAATGTCAAAGACTTTTCATTACAAGTTTTCTAGAATCTTATGGTTACATATGCAAACAAGGCCTTGTTTAATTAAACATGCGCTACTTTGCAAAGATTTCTTGTAAAAACAAGCCTGAACATTGGATGAAGGTCAAAGGTCTTGTTTTGTTGTGTTTTACAATAGTCAAAGGTTTTTACAGAGGGGTACTTTTTATCACTTCATAATTCAGAAAATAGTAAGAAGCGACAGAAAATAAACTAATTTTACATATTTTTGTTTCATAAAGTGTTGTATTTTATCAAGCAAAATTACGTATGAATAAATTCATATGGAAAATCTTCAAAGTGTAAGACAGCAACGTTTGCCTTATGTAAGTGCTGCATACGTGAATATTTCTTAAAAATATCATCTCATGATTGGCATGGGCATGAAAAATAAAAACATTTTGTCTGCAGCGTCTTGCCTTAATGAACAACATGAACTGTATTGAGTCATTGCATTTACTCCTACAGGCAAGGCAAGCTTTTTTATAGAGCACAAATAACAACCATAGTTGATCCAAACTAAGTGTTTTACAATAAAAAAGGACAAATTAGGATTAGAAAGGAAAAATAGAAATATCTAAATAATGAAATATAAGACTAAGAATAACAGGCATGCATCAATTGAAAGCTAGATAGCAAAAATAAGTTTTTAGATTAGATTTAAACGCATTCCAATGATCAAGAAGTCCTGATGTTCAGAGGGAGACCGTTCCAAAGCTTTGGCACTGCAACAAGAGAAAGCTCGATAACCTTTTGATTTACAGCGAAAATGTGGGACAGATAAAAGAAACTGATCATCACAGGATCTTAATGGCCTACAGGCTGTACGCGGCCTAATAAGGTCACAGATATAGAGCTGGGCAGAGTTTTTCAATGCCTTGTATGTATGTAAAAAAAAATAAGGATCTTAAAATCAACTCTGAATTTTATAGAAAGCCAATGCAATGAGGCGAGGACAGGGGAGATATGGCCCCTTTTTTTTAAGTTCCTGTTAACTCTGGCTGCTGCATTCTGAACAATCTGTAACTGAGACAGTGTGTTGACTGAGGTAGGCCAAAGTACGGAGAGTTACAGTAGTCTAGCCAAGAGGAAATTAAAGTGTGAATTATAATTTTTAGATCTTTTAGATACAGCTTAGGTGAGATAGCCGTTTAGAAGGAAAAATAAAACATGCTAAATACATAAATGGACAAAAATTGTGACACTTATGTTTCTTATTAATTAACATGACAGTATTGAGACTAATCCTGATGCATGTTCACAGGACTGGGTTCCTCCAGCTCGTCACACTGGGAGTTTATGGGCAACACCATGGTCATGCCTGAACACATACGGCTGACACCAGACATGCAGAGCAGACAAGGAGCCGTGTGGAGTCGTATTGTGAGTGTGAATGAGAGGAAAACCTGAAACACCACCTAGGATCCAATCTAGAGTGGCAGTCTATTAGACAAAGAGGTTGCTGAGATGTTGGTTGGCAAAAGTTGTTAGTCATTGTATTTGTGTTTGTAGCCCTGTTACCTGAGAGACTGGGAGCTTCAAGTTCATTTTAGGATCCATGGAGAGGGCAAGAAAAACCTGAATGGGGATGGCCTTGCAATATGGCTGACCAAAGAGCGAATGCAAATAGGTAAGAGGTCATCGTTGTTATAAATCTTCAGAATATTGATGTAACATTATATGCCTGTGATGGAGATTTTTCTTTTTCTAGGTCAGGTGTTTGGAAGCGCCAACATTTTTACTGGTTTGGGTATTTTTGTTGACACTTATCCCAATGACGATAAGCAGCATGAGGTAAATGTGAAACATGAAATTAGTAACATGAAAATACTCTACATGTAAGGTTTTAGGTATAATCCACCCAAAATGAAAGTGTTAATTTGCTCACCCTGTCATCCAACATGTAGATGCCATTTGTTTTTCTTCATTATACATTTAAAGCATATTTTTATCTGAAACTGTGGTCCATAGTGATTCAAAAAATGCAAGCCTTAAAAAAAGATAAACAGACAAAACAAATGAAAATAAACACGTTGCTTCTGGCGATACATTAAGGTCTTATGAAGTGAAATCAGCTTGTTCAAGAAACTGAACCATATTTACAACATTATTACCTTTAATTTATTTATTGCACAGATTGATCAGTTTGCTTCATAAGACCTTTTCGGATGTCACAGGTATTAATTATGTTTTACCTATATGTGCTTTTTGACTCTCAAAGTATAATTGACATCAATCATCAAGGACCACAAGGATTTACAGCAAATTCTATTTTTTGGGGGTGAACTATACCTTTAAGAAACAGTGTATTTAGTTATATCATTGTGCAATGATATGTTTTGTAATGAGTGTTTTGTAATAGCAAAAACCTTAGCCTGCAAGTGAGAAACTCTTTCTCATTTCTGTCTTTCATTCAGAGAACTTTTCCATTTATCTCCGCAATGGTTGGGAATGGTAGTGTTGCGTATGATCATGACCGTGATGGACGGACTACTGATCTTGGTGGCTGCACTGCTCACGTTCGTAACGTTGAGCAGGACTCGTTTGTCCTGATCAGATACATGAGGAACAGACTAACAGTAAGAATCATCCTAATCTCTCTTTTTTTTTTTTTTATCCAGCCAGAGAAATTTGTCTATCCACCACTGCTACTTTACCTATGAAGCATGTTCTATTGGATTGTGTTGGTTTTAATTCTCTGAGGAATTTATTTTATTCAGTTCATTCGTTTAAAGCCATTTTAACACTGCTAATCCAAATACAGTGTATAGATGCTGGCATGGCGTTAAATACAAACAAACACATCCACTGCTGCTCTAGTTCAGTCATTCATATTGCCATCTTTAAGAAAGAAAAAAAACTTGACAAAATGGTCTACTTGTAATGTTAGCAAGATTTTTAATCCTTGTTTAATTAATAGGCCATTATCTGTCCTGTTTGTTTTTTTTGTTTCTGTCTTGATAGACGGGCCATATTCAAGGCTTAGAAATAAATCATGTTTCAGTGAAAGCTTTTATTGCATAATGACCTCCTAAATTGGATTTATTCTTCATGACTTCAGTTTACTCGATCTTGCGATGATGGAAAGGCAGGAGGTTTTGTTTAGACAAACCTTCACTTTAGTATGCACTTCATTTGCTGCTTTATTTCAGATTATGACGGATATTGAAGGGAAGCAGGAGTGGAAGGACTGTCTAGATATGCCTGGAGTGAGACTGCCACAAGGATACTACTTTGGTGTCTCGTCCGCAACTGGAGATTTATCAGGTTTGGACAAGTGAAATGAATAATTTACTCTTATTTTAGTCCATCAGTTTTTCATATCCAATGCAAACTGCATTATGTATGGGCCAATCCTCAAATTCCCCATCTAGTGTAAAGCATGTATTTGTATATTAAACATGGATCATTCAGTTTATCAAATTTTAACCATCAGTCATAGTAAACTGTTCTCAGAGCAATGTAATATCTGCCTGTATTCACATCAGCAGCAAGTAGATTTGACAGGAGAGGGGAAACTGCTCTTATGTATTTTACATAAAATATTAGTAATTTTTGTTTTGTTTTTTGCAGTAACCAGTTCAAGCAAAAAAATATATATAATTAAATTAAATGCATTCAAAAACCTCTTTGGTTTCCTACTTTTCTTCTTCAAAAGTGTAAGGGTGGGAAACCCCTTTCCCCCCTTTACATTATCATCATCATACTTGTTCACAATAGAATAATATTACGATTTTAAATATATTGCTATTTTATGTAATGTATTGCAATTTGTTACCATTTTCAACTCCAAATTATATCCCCAAAGAAAAACCTGGCAACATCTGTTAACTAAACAGAAAGATTTTTCAGTTTGTGTATTTCACTTCAGTTTTACTGCTGCAGCGCAAAATGAGGTTGTCAGACAGACAAAACTGACCAAAATTTGTCAATGTAGTGTGCACTTTTCTGTGATGTGCCACCATGTTTGTTTTACTAACTTGCTGCATGCTGAATATAACCCACTCACCATAAAAAATAAAAATCATGTTCACAAACACAAATAAAACCAAATATTTTCATAAACATTGGCGATGTATGAACATGGGGATCCGTGTATCAATATTTATTTTGTCATATTAACCAACAAGAATCATTAGCATAATTTATGTGTTTTTTTTTTTGTTTGTCTTTTCATGTGTTTTATCTAGATAACCATGACTTGGTCTCTTTCAAGCTGTATGAGCTCACAGTGGAACGCAGTCCCGAAGAGGAAGAGGAGCAGCAGGAGATCACACTACCTAGTGTTGACTACCGAGTGGATCCTAATGGTAATTCAGTCACAAAAATATTATTTCTTATTATACATGCCATATTAAGGCTGGGTGATTAAGCAAAGACAAATTTTCATCTGAATTTTGTCAGTAAAACTGCTTGTAGTAAACCTCCAGCACTTGTGTTGCAGCACAGATGCAGCATTTACTACACTGAGCTGTAATTCACTGACAAGCTACGCAAATATAGTTTTTAAAATATCATTTGATTTAATCAGTCAATAATGACATCAAGATAATCATTCTGTTATGATGACAGACATTTGCGATGTTTCTCAGTGAACTATCGCTCTGTGTAGTAAAAACTGCACATGAAAATACCACATATAATGACATGTTTTTACTCTAAACTTACTTCAAAACTTAAGCCGAGATGAGGTGATTCTGTAGTCTGTAGGTGATTCTGTAGTCGCGTTTATTAGTCCTGCTGGGCCAGTGAAAGCAGTTAAATATTCTGTTTATTCAGCAACGCTATTGGGATTTCCTGGATTTCTTCATGTTTGCAGTTTCTGCACAAGATCGTCCTCTGGATTTCTAAAGAGAACTACTACTGATCACTCTGTGCTTCCCTGACAAGATGTACATGACAGTCGTAGCTTTGCTCATTTGCGATTTAATTTCAATGAATCACCCAGCCCTATGCTATTTTACAGAGGATTACAAATGCCTTTGTATCTAACAATTAAATAGGGGTGTCAAAATTAATTGTTTCTTCGATGCACCACAATGCAGTTATCGGTTCAGTAATAATCATAACCAGTTATTATGTACTGACGTCATTTATCACATATGCGTTATATGGCGGTACTATGGCGAGGGAGGAGACAGCGAGTAAATAAAACTCCAAATGCTTAAAATGCTTAAAAACCACATAAATGTGCACAATTCACTGCTTGTGAGTTTGCTGGGCAGTCTTTCACCGAGGGAAGTACATCAGAACCCAGCTAGGAAAAAATAAAAGCTGTAAACTCTTTCTCTCTCTCTGTGGCCCCTTTGACCTGCTGGCGTGTTCGTGAGGTAACGTTTTATCTCAACAATACAACAATAACGTTACTTGTGGATCCAGACACGAGCGTGTCTGTGAGCGAGTTTTCTCCACTGCGTTGCTGTCTATAATAGATCAGCTGATCGCCGCGGCCGTTTAACATCAGGGTCATCACTGTTTGCTGAACAGCGCCAGAGCCGCGCTGACCGTTAGAGCCATTCGCAGCCTTTTCTGTTGAGCGCGTGATCAATCATAGGTGTTTAAAAACTCGCTTAACAACGCTCAAAAAGTAAGCAGGATAATATTTACATTTGTTTATTTGCTATAAATGCTCATGTTGTTCTGTGCATGTACTTTAGTTTTGGTTTATGCATTCAAAAAAAGTGTTTCCTTTGAGCAAGTAAAATTAAAGGTACAGTACATATATCTGACTGCTTGTATTAAAATTGTATTATAAATATAAATACATTTGTAAATTATTAATTTTAATACAAGAATTATTGTGTTGCTAGGTAAAATATCAAATTGTTTATGGAAAGCATCGTCAATGCACCGAGATATCGATGGCATGATAATTCTAACCGAACCAAACTGTGAGAGCAGTGTAGGTTCACACATCTACAATTCAATTCTAGTGTTTGTGTTTTCTTTACACAGTTCACGTGGAGGATGAAGGAAGGAGCATCATCACCACCTTCTTCATCTTCATCGTCTCTGTCGTTGCACTGGTCGTGGTCATCGTGGTCATTCTGTTTCTATATAGTCAATATAAAGACAACCGCCGCAAGCGCTTCTATTGATCTACAGATTGAAGAGAGGAGAGGCATGAGAAGAGAGATCCAGTGTGAGAGTGACTGGCTTTTTTTTTTTCTTTTTCTTTTTGCAAAGAACCGTTTCTGGTTCACTCCAACAGAAAGGACCTGAAGGCCAACACTGAACTATAAGCCATAGCTGATCTCTTGGGATAAAAAAGGACAACCTCAATCATGAATATCATCTCAAAAACAAACTATTGAAGAGTGTTTGAGAGACTGTGCATCCTTTTTTCTTTTCTTTTTTTTTTTTTTTGAAGGTCTCTCCCAGATATTTGTGTGCGTTTTTCTGTATTTTTGTACCAATTACACTGAGCTTGGCCTTTCTCCCTGTGACAGCACTTACAGAGGCTGAAGAGTTCAACAAACTATGGTATTCTCAGGTTGTCAACTGTAATGCCACTGTAGAAGTCCCAGAAGCCCTGGTGCTAGTTTTTTTTTTTTTTTTAATGATCAAAAGAAGGTGAATGTCAGCGCAACTCAGTAAGTCGTTCTCCCAGAAATCCATCTCATCACTTAGTTTACAAAGATCATGTTTTAAGCTTTATAAAATTGATTGAGATTTTTTTTTTCACCTTTATGCAAGTAATGCTGGCCAGCCGTGCTCTTCTAAACAGACAGAAGTGACCATCAGTGTGAATGTGGAAATAAAATAGTTTTCCCAAATTTGTATTTCGTAATAAATGATAGATACTTGATGTCTTTTGTTATATGTGGTCCTGTTTTATGTTATCCAACACTGCACTGAACTGCTCGGCCATATGTAGCTTGTCTTAAGTTAATTCGGTTTGTGAAACATTAAACTAGCTATAATTTTGTGTGAAACCTTTATTTTACGTATGTTTGAATACCATGTTCAATCTTTTCGATGTGCTTGACAATATAATAGAAATTAATGAAAACTTGGTTTCTCGAGTTTCCTTTTATCGTGATAGATTTTCAACAATTGATTTGTTGGAAGATATACAGTTGGTTTCCTTCCATGCTGCAATTTTTCTTGTCACTTCCAGTTGCTGCTGTTTACGGTTATTCAAGGTTTACCGATTGTTTGTATAACGGCAGAGACTGTAGCTCAGTGATTGAGGAAGCTGCTGTATCAAACTGTCGTGTCGCTTGTCTTCATAGTTTGTTTGTTTTTCACCATGTTTAATGCTGAAACTCTAAATTAAACAAGTTTGTCTTGTATCTAGATTGTTGTTAATTACAAATAGGAATAATAATGTTATTTTCAAGTATCACAATGCATATTTTTCTGCATGCTATAAAAATGAATCAATCTTTGAACTGATCTGTATCAAAGACAGAATTTTAAGGATGAGTATTTTTTTAAAGATATGCTAGTAGTTAAAGTATATGGTAGCCAACAAATCTGTACTAGTTTTAATGGAATCGATAACCTACTAGTGTAGGCCTACATAAAATAGATACTAGTATAATATATTAAGTTAAAGGGGACCAAAAATCACTTTTCTAAGAGCTTTAAACACAGTTGTGAGGCACGGTGTGTGAATATAGCCAGCCACTAAAAGTAAATAAAAATAGTAATTCTAATTTTTGTAATCGCGCTTAATAAAAACAGTCTGCAAAAACACTTTAATTGACATTCTCCCTTTGTAAATGCCATCAGAGGGGGAAAGCCCCGCCCATTAGTGACGATCTTTCCCTCATTATCATAGACATCCCTAAGTGAGAAGCAGCTGTTGAGTTTACCTGCTGAAGATAATGTCAGCGACTAACAGGATTCTAAATATATCATTTTTAAACCGTACAAATGAACGCTGTAGACCCCATGGACTGCCTTCATCTGAAACACTTCATTTGACGCGTTTACAGAGATAACATTAGGTATTGTTTTGAATCTGTCGCTTTGGTGACACATAGTCATTTGTAGCTTGATAAGAGGGCACAATCTCATTTGAATTTAAAACAACAGTGAGCAAAACGGCACCATTTGAATCAAAGCCTAAAAAGGGGCAGTTTTAAAGAGTTATAAAAAATATTTGTGGGGTATTTTGATCTGAAACTTCACATTCACACTCTAGGGACATAAAAGGCTTATTTTACATCTTGTAAAAAGAGGCATAATAGGTCACCTATAAAGCGGCTTTCCATAATTATCAAGCTTTAAGATCCTCTTCTCATAAATGAAACGTTAATGTGCTCACCACAGAGATCCAAAAATTTACGTTTCCTCACTATTCTCACTCAAGTGGTTACAAACCCTTATAAGTTTCTGTTGAAAACAAAAGGTTTTCAGCATTTTTCAAAATAACTTCATCTCTAACTAAAGATATTGAAACGGGTTTGTGACGAGTAAATGACGACAGAATTTTCAGTTTTGGGTGAACTATCCCTTTAAGTAGCCTTGTCTGGCTGTGTAAGGGAAATATCCTGTAGATGGCGATATCACTTGCTCTGTAACCGCATTGCTCAGTACAAATGTACTAGAGTAAAGAATGCATGTATAACATTGACAAGAAGAGACTAAAAGTTGCTCATATTTACAAAGTAACCAAAAAGATGCTTAACAACAGTGACTAATTACATTTTACTCAAATGCTTACTCAAACTAATATTTGGAGTACAGTTTGTAAATTACAAAATGGCCTCATGAAATGGCTTCTTTAATAGTTTTATTTGCTGTGCTGTTTATATCAGACTATGAATTACAAGTTCGTGGCTCATTTCAATCCGAGGAACCAAAACTAGACCGTTTCCACAAGAGGGGGAAGAGAGATCAAACTCATTAGATGTTATTTTCTCTCTCTCGCACACACACAAAAGTATTAAAAGCTGTCACCGGGGCAGTACCTTTTACTAATTTGCGCACTTTAAGTACTAATAGATATCATTAGGGCCCCAATCTCCACTCTGCTATAGATTCTATCTCACTTCTGGGTGCTTTGGAGATATTAAAGGAATAGTCCTCTCAAACATCACCTTCAATTGTTTTCAGACATTTAGGAGTTTCTTTTTTTCTGTTTAAATAAAAAAAGGCTATTTTTGAAGAATGTTTGAAACCAGTAGCCACTGACATAGGAATGGCTGACTATTGAAGTTAATGGCTACCAGTTTCCATGTGTTCTTCCCAAGTAAAGGAGGAAACTCAAACAAGTGTGGAACAGAAGGTGACGGAATTGTCATTTTTGGGTGAACTCTCCCTTTAAGCTTAGGAGCTTTTCTATTCCATACAGCAAAAATAACAAATGAGTTTTCTAAATAAAAAGTCCCAAAATGTAACAAACATAAAATAATAAATACAAAAAAATATATTATAACTACATTTTATTCCAGAAGACACAATATGCCCTCTTTTAAGGGTTAATAAGATACAAAGACGTACCTTTTGAAAATATAACTTTATTTCTAAAAGTGTTTGGTGTCTCCACTACTTTATCAGTGGACAGTTTATGCAGAGGCTGCACGGTGGCGCAGTGGGTAGCACGATCGCCTCACAGCAAGAAGGTCACTGGTTCGAGCCTCGGCTGGGTCAGTTGGCATTTCTGTGTGGAGTTTGCATGTTCTCCCCATGTTCGCGTGGGTTTCCTCCGGGTGCTCCGGTTTCCCCCACAATTCCAAAGACATGCGCTAGGTGAATTGGGTAGGCTAAATTGTCTGTAGTGTTTGTGTGTGTGTGGATGTTTCCCAGTGATGGGTTGCAGCTGGAAGGGCATCCGCTGCATAAACATATGCTGGATAAGTTGGCGGTTCATTCCGCTGTGGCGACCCCAGATTAATAAAGGGACTAAGCCGAAAAGAAAATGAACGAATGAATTTATGCAGAGTTCTCGTCTTCGCACCATTTTAACACCTAGTATTTGTGATCATGACAAAAACATCACACCACTGCTATATAAAACTAACTACAATATGTTGACATTGTTTTTTAAAGGTTGTCAACAAAAAAAAAAAATCAAGAAAAAAAAAATCGAGATGAAATGCAGGAAACTAAAATAAACATTCCAAAAACGTCTTTCTTGCTAAGATATTTTTTCATCAAGTTTCATTTCTCCTTCTCCATCCGTTACCAGTAAAAGAAGAACGCCAGAGTATGAATATGGTAATTATTAAATAAATGCTGACACATTAGGATATAAAATAACAACAGGCATCACCATTTTCTTCCCCTGCAATATATTCTAATTTCATTTTTGTCTCAGTGTGTTTAAGATAAATGTAGGCGATCAGTCAAATATTTTAGAATCAGGAGTTTCCGTTTCTAAAGAGGGAATCTTTGGCCAAAATCTACCACAAAAACCCATGTGGGGGTCCATTATTTAATTCACAGCTACAGCTGCAGCTTTACAGTTTCATAAAAGTCAAAAGTTCATTTTTTTTCTCTGTTGCGCATTAGTCTTTGTGGCAGTTTACTAACGAAGGTGAGGATAAATAAATGTGTGGGGTTTTTTTTAGCATGCAGCAGAAGCTTCAGTGGTTTCTCGTACATCTCTTCGCCAAATGTATTTTGGGTCCATCATGTGGTGATAGTGAATCATACATTTTTTTTTATTTTCCATGCAAAAAATAAAACTTTTCTTTCTTTGTGTCATTGGTCCTCTTGAACACACCAGTACTGTCAGTTAGACACTGCGTCATTCACAAAGGAAGTAAGACCTGATGCCTTCCACTGTGACCGACACACACACACACACACACACACACACACACACACAACGACACGGCTCAGGGCGAGACCAGATCTCTACACTGAGGAATATTATTTAACGCATCATTCTGAGTAAATTGAAGGTAACAATATTAATTATGTGACTCTCTTTTTTTATTTTAATGACGTATAGTCTTATTTTTTTGTTCTATAAGTAATATTCACATTTGGTACTATGTACACATTATTAGAAACTGGATCTTTCGTAAAAATAAAATAATAATAAAAAGTAAGTATGAAATGTCAAGCTGTTGTTTAATATTGCTTCCTTCGTTTAACTTCCTATACACGTCCATATTTATCAAGTGGTATTCTAGATTTTTGACTGTATTTTTCTTTAAAAGCTTTTGAAAGCAGCACACTTTTTCAGTTCATATTTTTTGTCCTGTCTGTTATATTTGTGTATGCGTTTCGCACTTGAAAATGAAAACTATATCGAGCTTTATCGAGTTTTTTTTTTTCTTTTGGAGGAAGTTACACAGGAAACGCATCACAGAGAGACAAATGCACTTGAGCCCCATTTAGTATTTTCATATGTTTTTATGTTATGTATTTTCACATTCTTCAACATCAGTTCAGGAAATGTTTTGGTTTTTTTTCTCTCTCTCTGACTTGACTGAGTCAGGGATTTTCATTTTGGGGAAGAACACAAGGTCTGGGTGTGAGAAGACAGTTTGACCTCAGACTCGGTGTGTTTGATAACCTTGCAGATCCGAGCAGTACAGTGAAAGATGTCGTGCCTGAAGTGCCTGAAGTACATCATGTGTGTGGTGAACTTCATCTTTTTTGTACGTATCCATTTTTCGACCGTCACATTATTATTAATCTAAAGGCCTTTTGACATTGCAGACCCTGGGTTATGCCTATATTTTTTCATTATTTACTAGGTTTCATAATTATACACTAACAAACGTAATAACAAAAAGTGAAGACAGCAAATATTTTTCTGTTGCTTTCACTTATTTTAATAAGCTAATTAGGTTTCAACTAATTATTTTTTAAGTTATGCAAAGTTTAATCTTAATTTGTTTGTCAGTTTTATTGATGGAAGTTGAGATGACTAGAAAAGTGTATTTGATTCAACTAAAAACATGAAGGCAGCAAGGTTGTTGTGTTTTACAGGCTAGACAATGAAGAAGCTTTAATTTTAAAATTAATATTTGCAGTGAGAATTATACTCTTAAAAATAAATGATCTTTATGGCATTGATGGTTCCACGAAAGAAAACTAACATCCATGGAACCTTTTCATTCCAATGTGCTTCTACTGTATATAATAATAATAATAATAATAATAATAATAATAATAATAATAAGGTGACAATGTTGGTATACCAACCCATAGGTTGGTACACCCTCCTATACCCTCCTATAGAGCTAGCCTATATAGGTATACCCTCCACAAGAGTTAGCTCAGGTTTTTCCCAGTGGCTTTTAATTTAATTAGAAAATGAGATTTGGGATCAGTTTGAGGTCTAAATATTGGTTGAAGTAAAAGCTACACGCTGACTATAAACAAACAGCTTTAAGGCTTTATGACTTTAACACCACCAACCTTATTCATTCTTAATTAAAAAAACATTGTGAAATTAGAATAGTTAGCAAGGCTGTACAGGTAGACTAGTGAATAGATGCATGTAGATTTAGCTGTTCCATGATGACATTTGTAAGCGTTGAACACTGTCAGGCTACTTCATATTTTTTGGAATCTGACACAATAACGTATCAGTTTTCACAAAAGTATGAAGGCGGTAAAAAGTTTTCAACATTGATAACTGTAGGAATCATTATTAATGATTTTATACCTATAATAATTGAGCATAATAGCACAGCAACTCAGCATATTAGAATGACTTCTGAAGGATCACTAAAGACTGAAGTATAATATAAGGCTGGAAAAACTAGAAAAACAGTTCAAATATGTCAGTATCAGTTTAAATTGCACTGACAATTCACAATTTAACATATTTTTGATTTTATAAAAGCCGCTTTGGTGAGCAGAATAAGCTTTTTTTTAAATTAAGAGACCTTAAAATTGAAAGTTACTTGTAAATTACTGGTAAATTTAAAAAATACTTTTATTCTATTAAGTTATAATAACATTTCTTCAAAACTTCAAATGTATGTACACGTCTAAAAACATGGCATTTGTGTTATTTTATGTGCAAAAAACATTCTGTAAATGATATTTAAAATGTGGAATAAATGTTGCATAGAGTAGCTATAAATAAAACAAATTAAACGGATGGTTCACCCAAACATTTTAATTCTGTCATTATTTACTCACCCTTCAGATGCTCCGAACCAGTTTTGTTCTGTTTAACACAAAGGAAAATAGATAGTAAAAACCTGTAGCCATTGACATCCATAGTATTTGGGTTTTGTACTACTATGGATGTCAGTGATATAAAATATATCCAAATATATTTGTGTTCAAAAGAAGAAGAAAAAATTGGAATGAGTACAAGGTGAGTAAATGATGGGTGAACTATCCCAAAAAGAATACTGTACTTCCTACTCAAATTCAGAAACTGAGATTTTCAGTTAACCTTTTAAATGTTTTAATCAAGACTTTTATAAATGTTTCATGATATAATGCAAGGCCTCTCAAACTGTCAAAAATATTTACTTGAAGTCATAAGATGTAAAAAGTGTAAATAGACAAGTTGTCAATAGTACACTGATCTAAGTACACATTAAGTGCACTGATCTAAGTATCACTACAATAAACTGATTTTAAGTAATCAAAAGGTTACCTAAAAGACATTTAAAAAAATAATAATAATATAGATCATGTTAAAAACTACAATTTTCACTGCCAAATTAGTAACAGCACTATCAAAAGATTATGCCTATACTTACGAAACAAACTATTCACAGCAAACTGGCTGTTTAAATAATATTGCCTTTTGCACATCAGTTTACCATCAAATCATACCATTCAGTTGTTTTGTAAACGGAGCACTTTAGGGCCAAAACTAAAAGAATAAAATAACTTCACATTCATCCAGTTTCCAGTAAAATTCCCAATTTCCTCTTCAAATATTGAAACCCATTATAGTGAATGAAAGTTTCCATTGACTGTTAAAAGTGCAAACATATTTCATGACATAAGGGATGATGATTTTATGACAGTCTGTTCGTTACACAACACTGCTAGCTATCCCACAAAAACAAGTGCTAAAGGTTTCATAACCCAGGGTTAAAAGCAGTCTAAATATTTACACTGCTGAGGAATAACTGTAAGGGTATCGAACACAAGTCTTGAGGCTGTGTGTTTTGGTTAATGCTCTCATTACAGATCTGCGGAGCTGCGATCTTTGGAATGGGCATCTATTTAATGACGTTCTCTAGGCTTTCTTTACTGCCCAGCCTTCAGGCTATGAGCATCGCCAACACACTCTTCATCACTGGCATCATCATCACCTGCGTCTCCTTCCTCGGCTTTCTTGGAGCCCTGAAGGAAAATCGCTGCCTGTTAATATCTGTGAGTCCCATACAATATTGTTATATGTAGGGCGACCACACACTCCGTGGTTCTGCAGGCAGTTAATTTTGGAATCAGGGTAAATGTAAGTGGAGTTTACATTACAATAAACTGATCTTCAATGGTGAAAAGTGGACCAAAGCAGTTTCAATTTACTAGAACTTCATCTATGTTAAGCTGTTTTGACCAAATCTACATTGTAAAAAGCACTATAGAAATAAAGAAAAATTTAATCTAATCAGGGACGCAATAGGGTTTCTGGGCCTGCTGCCTACTTTGTACTCCAGGCCCCAAGGCACCTTACCACAATCATCTCATCTTCTTTCCACGTTGCAACAATCAATAGCTGTTTCCAACCACCTATTCTTGTGCATTTTGAACTAATCACATAAAAAAGAGCTTAAATGGAAATGCAAAGATGTGTATAAATTTTGAAAATGTGCGTAAAAAAAAAAAATCTCACAACTGAGTACGAGAAACTTTTTTCAGACAAGAAAAAATGTGCACAAACTACAATAGAAACACATTTTCAGAATAAATTCTAGCATGCGCATCAAAGTCATGTGATTTTGTTTGAACGGATAACAAAAATGAGTGTGATGACACTGCATTAATGGACAAACCAGCAGACCGACCACATTGTAAAATACTTGAAATGTTGTTTTGGTCACTCTAAACTCCTCAGCCAAAGTCTGTCATTATAGTGGTTTGGTATTATTACCACCAAAACTGTCTTTATTGGCTGTGCTCCGAACGAAGAAGAAGAAAAAAAAAAAGGGGGTACATTGGCTTCTACTGCAGCAAAATCCATTTTTCTTTTTAATATTTGCCGTCAGTTTATCAGGAAGTGACGATTTTATTTGCTTCGAATGTGTTATGCGATATTCCAGTTTTGCGTATAAATTTAATTTGCATCTTTGGATGGAAACATATCTAATCCAGACCCAGACAGAATCTGCAGACATTTTTGGCTATTTCTACAGAAGTTTGTAAAATAAATCTGCAGATTTATGTGGAATGAATTTGGGAGAAACTAAAAACTTAAAACATTAAATAAAAATTTATGATTAATGAAAATTAATTACTTTTATTTAGGGTTTGCAATGCAAAATCCAATTAGATCCACTTGTTTTACTTGGTAAAAGTCTCTCATAAAATAGATCTACTAAAAGACACAAAAAAATACTTTACAAACTGTATTGTAAATAAACCATATAAACTTTTGCATATTATTTAATACTGAAATTATTAAAAACAAAATAAATATTTGCACACACAATTAAAAAAATAGACTTAATAATGGGCAAAAAAAGCTGTGGAAATCTGCAGATTTCCGTCCACAGTTACCGTGTGGGCCTACAATATCTTTTACTGCATATTCAATAAAAGGACTACATATGATCAGTTTATTAAATTAACTGAAATGATCCATTCATAACTACATACAAATAATATATACTTTCATATAATATATTTTGGCCCACCAGCAATTATATTTATTTTGTACTGCGTTTCAAAAAATAATCATTGAATCAATGTTTCTGTCACAATCACCAGCGATCTAATCCTTGCAGACCGCTGGTATACATGCAGATCGCTAGAGAACTACACACACACCACACTAAAGAACTACATATCCAGTCATGCACCACTCACACGCACCTGTTCCAGGTTCCATTGATTACACACACACAGCCGGAGGATCGTTATGAACTGCTTACATGGACTATATACACAGCACACGCACGCGCACACACACACACCTTTGAGCTGAGTCTTGTTTACTGTTTGTCACATTATGATGCGTTTTCCTTGCCGTGTTAGACCCTTGCTTTGTTGTATTGTTCATTCCTGTCTGCCTTTTGACCATCCGCCTGTTTACTGACCACGACTCTGGATTTCCTGTATACATCTGTTTGCCCCTGTGTTGACCGTTGCTTGCCTGACCATTCTCCTAATAAACCTGCATTTGAATCCGCACTCCATTGTCAGCGTCCCATCACATTACAGTTCCAACCACGAAACGACATCAAAAAACATATAAACTATGTCACGTAACGCGTTACCTCTGGAAAGCCAATCATAATCTAAGACTCATTAGTTAGCAAGAACAATACGCATACAACTAACTTTCACTGAATGTGAAATCTGGACTCCCTACATTGTTAGCTTCTGTTCCCTTACACTTCCCTGATGCCCATTAAAGTTTATTTTTGATTTATTGACATTTGTTTTAATAAATCTCCATTTGTTTGGTTTAGTTCTTCTTACTGCTGTTCATTCTAATGCTGGCTGAGTTGGCTGCTGCCTGTATAATGCTCATGTACGAGACAAAGGTAACAGGCAACAATAAAAATATGGAAGCAAAGCAGGTTTTTGGTTAAAAGATTTATGCGATTATGCTTTTTCACTTACAGATTGAGAGCTTTATTCAAGCTGACCTTGAAAAGGGGTTAGAAGCTTCCCTAAATAGTAGAAGACACCACAACACAACAACTGATGACTGGGACAGGGTGCAAGAGACTGTAAGTGGACATTTACAAATGACGTTTCTCCGTTTTTCCTCTGGATTTACAATTTATTGTTATGTGTGCAAGTAAAACATACCTTTGGTTTTATACTGTAAATTACTGATGACATTTTGTCCAGATATTTTGAAATATAGAAGAAATCCATAGTAAAATTAAATAATTATTAATACCATTTTACTCTAGCACATACCCAAATCCAATAATTCTAATTTCCATAGCTCTACAGGGGCTTTCACGATAACAGGTTTTTTTACACTACACTTGGCCAAAAGAATCCAATATAAGTCAATAAATTAAGTCAATTTCTAAGTACACTTAAGAGAGAAGACTAAAACTGTTGACAAAATTTGCACTCATCTTGCATTATAACATCAAATGAGTGGTTGATTAAGTTATTTTTGTCAACCCATGTGCTTCTAATCACAGAATGAGGAGAAAAAATATATTTTAAAAGTTTTCGATACAGTTATGAAGGCTATTGCACTGCATTACATTATGAATGTACATAATTCTTAAGAAAACAGATGACTTGTGTTGCTTGCCTTTACATTTCACCATCTGTATATTGCGAAAACACTAACGATAACTAAATGTTCTTTCTTTTTTCCATGAAATGAGTATCACCAATATAGCTGTACTTTAGAAAAATGTATTAAATTAACAAAGAACAAGAAAATGACAACAAAAAAGCTTTTAAATACTTAAATTGTTTCTTCGTGATAATAAAATAACGTTTACGCATGCCTTATTTACAAACCACCATTTACATGATTTTCACTGAAACTACAGTAACTGCATTTAGCAAAATTATTCCAAACCTGTATGACCTGTTCCTTCTGTGAAACACACACACACGAAGATGTTTTATCGAATGCTGCTAACCAAAAAGCTTCAGTTAGGTTTGGATTGTGTACAACTCCAGAATTTGTATTTTATTTAGTTTTTTTATTAAAGCAAACACCATTTACAGTTTTGCCTTCTTCTAAAAATCACCAGTTTCATTGCTGTGGAATCAAAAATGCTACAGACTGGAAAGGTTATATTCCACAATCATGCAACATCACTGGCATTCCAGCCTACTTGCATAAGGTAATACTGCACTCATATTCAGCTCTATATGATGCACATCAACTGTATGCATTAACAATTCTGGTTCATCATCATCATCATCATCATCATATTGGCTGTTGAACTTAGGGTTGTTTCAAATTGCTGAAGGACTCGTTTGAAGCAAATCTCTTGAGCACGGGGATTGGCGTCATTGTTGTCTGCATTATTGAGGTAAGAGTTTTCATTTGAGGCTTTAGATGTCACCTAATGAAAATTAAAGCTACAATTCTCGAGGGTCTGAAGTTTAATGATAATCAACTAAAAGACTTGTGCTGTTTAGTGACTTTTTAAACCATTGATTCAGATCAGCATTAATGTATCGGTAATAAAAAGCAAGTATTTTTGTCACTTATGCAATAATCTCTTTTTGTAGGTCTTGGGTATGTGCTTCTCCATGACCCTGTTCTGCCACATAAGTCGATCTGGATTAGGATACAAATAATATTCACTTCTGTAGGATTTCTTCTGTACTGTGTGTTTTCATTAACAAGTGTCCTCCAAATGGCTTTACACAAAAAAGATTGTTCTTGGTATCGTTTGTTATAATTATTGTGCATGTATTATAATTATTTGACATTTCTTACTTTTATTTCATCAACCCTTTATCACGAGGGAGTTACAAGTCTTTTAATCTTTTATGTCAGTGAAACTATAACCACAGAGCTGATTTTAAAACAGACTTCTTAGCAGTATTATTTTTACTTTGGCCATCTCAGTCTAAACTGAAACTTCCTGGGGGTTTTAACACTGAATTCACTCAGTTGCATTTGAAAGCCAGGCCATTTAAAGGTTGTAAACGTGCTTTTTGCTATCTTTACCTAAAGCAATCAACTCAATATTACACTCTATTAAACAACTTTTCTTTTGTCATACAAGAAAACGTTGAGTTTGACCTAGTAAGTTCCTGTAACTAACATGTTACAAAGGCTATAATTGTTATTTTTGGTGGGCTGAACAATGCATTTCTTTCTGATCACTTCCTCTTCTGACGTGCTGTAGCAATGACTGAACTTTGCTGATTTCCTAGAATATGTACAGGGTGGAAACCACAGGCTATCTCTTACTGAGCACTCAAACCAGCTGTGTTGCCTATTTACAGTACAATACTGTTTCTCTTTTCTTTACTCTTCAGATTATTGTAAATTAAATAAAAATCTAATGACAATGTTTTCTTTCCTTTTTGAAACTGTTAATGCTAGTGCTAAGCTTGTGGTTGACAGAGGAAGTACCACCAATAGCGGGTCATCAGTTCCTCCTGCATACCACATAACTGCACCTATACTGAATGTGTGTTTCAGTGATGATATAAGCTTTTGGTTGACTGTAGGATTAAATGTGTTTTTAATAATAAGACAAAACAGAATTCAATGGTTTTATTTTTAGAACAAAATCCTCTCTCCACAATATTTAAGACCCAAAACAAAACAAAAAAAACTAAGATTTCCTTTACATGTTTTAAAATAAATTTGTTCGTTTTAAACCATCACGCAAAAAATAGAAACAAATACAATTTAAAGTAATCTTTTCTTAAAAAAAAAAAAAAGGAACTGTACACGGCAAATTACACCATTTTTCACAAAGACCCCTTAAACCTCTTCAACTATACACAAATTATTGCAGTTCACCTAAAATATGCAAAACTAGTTTTATTCTGAAACCACAAACAGATCTTGTTATATTTTCTGATCTGAAGAAAAAATGGTGTCTTGTACACTTATTTAATGTTTCTCTCTTCAGCATTCATGCCCTTGTGCAAAAGCAGGAACTCAAACTCATATACTGATTATCTTATTTTGGGTTGAATGGAAACTATAAAATGTGCTTTGTACAAGTGAGGTGCTTACAAATGACATGAGGGGAAAATGTGTTGTCCCACATTGCATCTACAGGGACATTAGAGCCATTAAGGCAATGCTGCATATTTCCAAAAGTTGGAAGAGGTTACCGTTCTAATGATCTGTAGAACCAATTAACACAAGGCTGGAATTCGAAGGAAAACAGTTCCTAAATCTAGAGAGGTTTTCATGCTGTTCTGTTAGAGCCACAGAAATATTTTATATCTTTAAATGCATCAACAGAACTAGATGTGCATCCAAATCTATACAAAAATAAACCAATAGTCTTGCTTTTCCAACCGTTATGAACAGAGAAGAGCTTATAGTGCCTATAGTATCCTCAAACAATCAATGACCCCCCTGAATATTATTACCACTGGTTTCTTAGGGAAAATCTACACTTGTAGAGTACCACATCATCATTCATGATACATATACACATTTCTTTTTAGCCAGGTTTTTCTGAAACTATAACATATTATTTTCCAATAGTCAACAAGGGGATGTGAAATTATCTCTCAAACAAGACACAGAATCGGCCAAAGAATTTTCTAGAGGCCTGGTATTTGGAATGAGTACAGCTGAACGGGGGACCCAGCCCCACTGGAAAATTGTTAGAGAAGAACCAAAGCTCTGCCTTTAGTACACATGTCAGTTATGAATCAATAAGTTACATATATTAAGACTTTATTAAATGGACAGATGGAAAATGTAGATCAACGTAAGGCCCCCATCATTGAAGGTTTCATTCAGTCCTACTGAAACCAGCTGAATGGGTGGTAAAGGAACTTTAATATTGCTATCAGAAAGCACGGCCGTTTCATTAAGACATGCTTTTGAGAAGAAAAAAAAAAAAAGGGACTAATGAATTGAAAGAATACAGCAGCCAGAAGCACTCCCTCAGCCCAATGCTGCCACAGATTAACAATCTTTAACAATCAAACATTGCTATTCGCAGAGTCCTAAGAGGGTGGACACTGCAGAAATAAAAGAGCATCTTAAGTTTGATCATCTCACTCAACACTGCCCAATTAATCAAAGTCGATTAACCAGAAGTCAACAGTTAGCAGCCTAATTTAGGAAGTGTATTTTGTTTGAGAGTATCAAATGTAACACCATCTTAAAGCTGATGTGTGACTGCAAGACAAAGACTGTTTCCACAGATTTTTCTGTGAACTTCAATTTGAAGATAACCTCCAAAACTAGTTTTCATCACTAAGAAAATGACTTCGCCATCTCAGCATGAACTGTACAAACATCTAACAGCACAAGCAGCAGAGGTGGCCAGTTAATGGAGTTAAAGTCCAAGTGAAATGAAGTGTCAGTACTCATGTGCCCATTTAGGTTGCTTTCACACTAGACGTTTAGTTAGAGACAGGGTACAGTTTGAATGCATCTCAAACGGTAGAGAATGGGCTTGCAATGTGAAGGTTGTGGGTTCAATGTCCAGGGAAAGCAGGAACCTTGAATAAAAGCACCTGTCCAATACTTAAATGCAAATGTAATGTGAACAAAAGAACACACCTGCAAAAACCAAATCTAGGACAACCTATAGGGGGCGGTCTGAGTTTGCTTGCAATGGAAATGAGTCTCAATTTGTGTAAAAAGTGAAAGCATCATTAGTTTAACAAAGCAAACAACAGGTTGATTATTATGTGATTATGCAAAGTAAGGGTGACTTATTCCCTGCTTTGTCAGGGGTTGCCACAGTGGAATGAACTGCTAATTACTCTGGCAATTGTTTTACACAGCGCATGCCCTTCCAGCCGCAACCCAGCACAGAGAGTACAACCCACAGTGATGTGAAACACCCACACACACTCCAATTCTTGCCAATTTAGTTAATCCAATTCACCTGTACCGCATGTCTTTGGACTGTGTGGGAAACTGGATGACCTGGAGTAAACACACGCAAGAGACGAGGTGAACATTCACAGAGAAAAGCCTCCTGATCCAGCTAAATAGTTTGATGGAATTAAAAAATATGAAAACAGACTAACACTGCACTTGGGCATCAACAAATCTGTACAGTGTGAAAGCCACCTTAGTTTAGTTTGTGGATGATTACTCGGTTTTTAAGTGTTAGTTCGCCCAAAAATAAAATGGTTACATGAGTGACAGTGCTCATAAATGAGTACAATATAATGACACTGAGAATAGTTGAAAGGACTCTAGTAGTTTAATAATATTTCAATTGACCAGTGAAGGCATATGGTCTGTTTTAGGGATGTTTTTTGGTAGCTTTCTGGATGGACTTTCCAAACAAAGTTTTATAGTTTTAATTGTGTATACGAACTAAGGTCTCAGGGGATTGGAATGACATGAGGGTGAGTAATTAATAACATTTTTCATTTTTGGGTGAACTGACCCTTTAAGATGTAACATTTTACATCACACAATTCAAAAAGAAAAATTTACTCATTTCAAAACATCCCAAATTCATTTCCACTGAAAATAGCAACAGTTTATGTGCAATTTGCTTTAAATTTCATTAAGCTCACAATTTAAAACCTACTGCAGAAGCCAAATCAGAGGTTTGTTTTTTTAAATATCACAAATGCACAGCACAAATAACATGGGCACATTTACATCCAACCTAATCTGACACCAGATATAGAATTTAAGCAACATTTTCCATAAGAAAACAGCTGAATTAAAAAGACAATGGGCGAATGACCTTGAAGTTAAAGCAGCTGACAGCAAACCAGCCTGTGAGCAAAGTCTGTGTGACCAATGCAGATGAACGGAGCCACCACAGTGTGCCATCACTGGGAATTGAGGTTCAAGCAAGGAGAACAGAGACAGAAAAAAAGAAAAGGAAATCTCCAAGCTGGTTTGCTTGTTCTATAAAAACATTAAAAATAAAAAGCTACTTTCATCTCAAAGTAAAAAAAAAGGTAACGTAAGCAACCATACACATTTTGAAATACACCTCAAAAAAGGAGGTTATTAAGATTGTGCAGATACATTGCCGTTATGATGATTGGATTTGAAAATCCAATAAATGTAGTAATAGAGCATGGTTTATGTCCTGCTTCCTTATTAGAAAGCAGCTGGTCTGACATTCTGTACAGGCAGCTTTCAGGAATTGGAAAGAGGAGGGCGAGAGCAATAAATGTTATATGCGTGTGCTTGATTGTATTTGGGACCAATGAAGTAGCCTATTTAGGATGCTCTCAGGAACGTGTGGAATAGATGAGGAACTTGGGATTTCATGCTGGGAACGATGCTGCACGGCTTTCAGAAGAATAGCGGATGGTCTCCGGGAGTCTCACAGAGGCAGGAGGCGCGTGGTGTGAAGGAAAAGCGGATTCAGGTCCTCGGCATGTACAGCCCGGTGTAGAGAGGGCTCAGAGGCACTCCGCTCGATTTTTGGCAACAAATCCTGGACCTGCTCAATGCTCACTAGGATCTGAGGAACAGCAGGGATGATACACAAGAGGGTGTTGCTTAATCTTCCTTTACCAACCCAAGCAGACTTACAAAATAGAACTATACAAACAATTCACTGCTATTCACAGCTGAAATTTACATGCAAAAAACTAAAACATGCAAACTATGGTTACAAAGCCAGATTAATAATTAATCCATACTCATTTCTGCCATTTTCCTTGCAAATAATGGATAATTTCAAAACACTTTGCATTGCTTCTCTGTATGCATGGCCTTTTTAAACATTAAACATTTTTAAAACATTTTTTTAAAATAAATTTACACTGTAGCCGAGTAAAATAAAGGTAAACTAGCATTGATGCTCTTTTTTTTGGGTGGGGGGGCTGGGACACACCAAGCCAGCGGTCGGCCATTAGAGTGCATTTGGCTAGTTGGTTTGGTGTGTTCCACACTTCACCTCTCATCACGTTAATGTCGGATTGAGTTGGCCTGATTCAGCATGTAGAATCCGGGTCAGCCAAAGAGAGTGCTCTGATTGATTATTTAGAAATGAATCTTAGCAAGAGATCCAAAGCTGAAGTGTACACAACCAAGTAAACAATTCAAGTCAAGATAAAACACAAAGAGGCTGGTTGCTATTTTGCTAGATTTATCAAATATTTGCAAACAATATGAATTATTGGATTATAAAGACATATCTGCACAAAGTGAATCCCTCTGTGGGTGATGAGTACTGTGAAATTTATACAAAATGTTTCTTTGTACACACAAGTCAGAAGTTCCAATTTCCTATTGTGGAATGAAAAAACAGACTACTGGCTCCCGCAGGTGCGAAAAGACACATCTCACGCAGGCACAAAACGTGCGCACTCGTTTCAGTCTGCTGCCTTCCATTTGGTGTGTTCACACACAGATTTTAGGTCCAGATGCAGCTGACACAAGCCAACAACACAATTGGTTTTTGTCGGCGCTAGTTCTTTGGCATTGGCTTGTTGTGTCCCAGCCTTTATTAGCACTATTGGTTTGGTTTCAGTTAGGATTTAATGTAGGTTAACAATAACTGCCACTTATAAGCCATTAGATTTTCAAACAGTTGAAATAAGTGCATAAACCAGTGTAAAAAAACATTGCCACAGTCAGGTTTGTTTCTGAGAAAACTAAACTTGCTTTTCATAACCCCATTGACAACACTGAGTTGCACGTGTGTCAGCTTTTTTCAGAATGCAAATCATTTTTGCAAAAACGTTGTCAAAGGGATATGTTTCTCCTGAGTCTGGATTTTACCTAACAGTGTTGAAAAGCAAAAAACAACTGTGGTTTATTCTCACCTGTGGGAAGAGAGGCCGTTCATCCCGTTTGAATTTCAGACAGTCAATGATGAGCCTCTTCATTGATTTCGGGCAGTTACTGTATAATTTACTGAGGTCTGGAGACAGGTACCCACGACCCACCATGAAAATAATCTACGGGAAGACAACAAACAAAACTCAAACACTGCATTTCATAGATTAAATTCACATAGACTTCTCCTGTTTGCCATATCAGAAAGATTTGTTTGTTTTGTTGTTTATTGCCTCATCAGCAGCGTCTGGCTTTTCCATGGCAAGATTAATATAGATAAAAACATACATCATAATATTAACAACCAAATTCAATAAGAGATACAAATGTTTTTTTATAAAAATAAAACATTTTACATTAAAAACATTAGATATGACTTCAGTTCAATATATGATAACTTGTAATTTTTCCCAGGAATACATTTTAAATACATCCATCAAAGTGCTCTAAGTATAGAAATCTTGTCTAGTCGTATTTATTAAAAAAATAAATTAAAAAAAACCTTTAAGAAAGTAAATGTAAATTGGACCATGAGCAAACGACAAAATTCCAATTTTTGCCGGAACAACTGTCAGCTCTATTCAGCTTAAAGACAATGTTTCTGGATTGTAAATGAATCCCAAAAAGAACAGTCTATCAACCAATGAAAAACTATACAGGAGTTCCTGCAACTGTCAAAGCAATGGTAACCAATGCCTGACCTGATCGCGGTTGTTGATATTTGAATAAGGCAAAGTCCCAGACATCAGTTCGTAGAGCACCACTCCATATCCATACACATCTGACTGGAAGGTGTACGGGTTAGTGTCTTGCATTCTGATCACCTCAGGGGCCTGAGAAACAACAACAGTGTTACACAAGCGGTACATCATCAAATGCAGCATTAAACTACATCACATATTGGGGCTGCACAATATATCGTTTCAGCATCGATATCGCAATGTGCATGTCCGCAATAATAGCATCACAGGATATGCAATGTTGAGTTGGGATTATAATTGATCAGCACAACAATTGAGAATGCATGAGATCAGTGCAGTCATTTCAAAGTAAACCATAACAGAGTGAAACTTCATCATTTGCATGTATTTTAAAAAGGCATTTCAAGAGAATTTCAAGCACAAAAATTGTAACCTAATTGAAGAATAATTTTAGTCAATTACTAATGCAATGAAGACTATAGTGTTATTTTACATTTCATTATTAAATTTCTGTACTTGAATACTCTTGGGAAAACCATTAAGCACTGTTTATTTTACTTTTTTCTTTGCTCTATTGTAATTATTCTTGGCTGCAATTTGTTTATTATACATGATTTACAGCTTTACAAAATCAACCCAATCAATATAAATTAAAGATTTTTTTTTAAGCTACTGGGTATAAGATTTCTCACCATCCACAGGATGGAGCCACTGGGCTGTTCGACCTGCTGAGAGCCACTCCAGCGAGACTTAACTGTAGCCAAGCCAAAGTCACCGATCTTTACTGTCCACCCTTCATGCAGGAAGATATCTGACACAAGAGCTCAGGAGTTTCAAGCAAACACAAAACAAGTTTCAATACTACCTTAGGGGCAAAAAATAAACTGAAAAAAAAATCCTACTTAGCTTGCAACAAAAAAAAAAATACTGTTTAAGTATCCACAACCCCTTTGAGCTCAAGAGCATGTTGAAACATTTATTAACAGATGTGGTGCTAATAATGCCATCTACTGGAAGCAAAAGGGTTAAATGTGATCCATCCTGCAACAGATCTCTCACACAATACAGGCAAGAGCACTGCTAATACATTATGGAAAGGATACTATTAGATTTCAAGTCCCGATGAATGATATTCTTGGCGTGAAGATAACTGTCAAGAAAAGAAAGGAACCAAAGTTCAGACTTAAGATAAGAATTAAGTTTCCACACTCTATCTATGCTCTTTCCAAATAGCATTGGTGAACTTCAGGGAATGTGAGTTTTCCTGTGCAAGCGTGTCTTGGGATTCTGTACTGAGCAGTGCATTAAGTGTCATTTTCTGATCCGAGCACCTCCTCAAATTTCTTTTTAGGAACCTACAAGTGTCCTTTCACAAGTCCAAATCACAACGTATCACTATTAGTTATTCTTGATCCACGTACTGATCATTCTTAACCACCATAGTTGATATTACATTAATGATGTATTGTTAGTTAGCCCGTGTGTGTGAAGAAGCAATAAAATCACGTCTGTAATGGTATTTTCCATGTTTCTTAAATGTTATTTTCTAAAATGATCCTTAAAGATAGTTCACCAAAATAAAAAGATTTCCTTATCATTAGCTCACACTCAAGTGGTTATAAACTTTAATGAATTTATTCCTTCAGTTGAACACAAAACCAAATATTCTGAAGAAATTGAGACAAACAGCCTTTGAGAGCCATACTAGGAACAAAATTAAAAAAAAAAAAATCTATGGAAGTCAATGACTATTCTTTTTCTCCAATATTCTTCAGTACATCTTTGTGTTCAACAGAAGAACAATATTCAAACAAGTGAAGGACAAGTAAATGATAGCAGATATAACATTATAGCGTAAGCCATCCCTTTAAGCTCACCAAGACTACATGTATTTGATGATAATACTGTAAAATAATACAGAATTTGATAATACAGTAAAATCTAAAATATTACTACAATTTAACAGATTTCTTATTTTGATATTTAAAACCATAAAAATGCGTTTTTGTAATGGCAAAGACATTAGTAGCAGCCAGTGTCATGCAAACCTTATGAAATCATTTTAAAAAGCAGGTTTGCTGCTTATGAAACATTTATTATCATCATCAAGTTAAGATTTGTAAGTGTAAAAGTCTTTAATTTACTGAATGCACCCTTGCCAAATAAAAATATGATTTCTTAAACATTAGCATTTTTATAAAGTCTTACTTTAAATATCACATTTTATAGCCTTTTCAAACAACGAATATTCTGCATGAAAGATAAGAACTAGACTTATATTGCTGATAAAAAAAATAATGCAAATTCTTACTCCATGCCCTGTGCGGTCTGGCGAGCAACATCAATGCGCCGCATGGTGTCAAACTTGGTCTCAGTAACATGCAGGTGGCGATACAGACTGCTGCCTTCACACCACTGCGTGATAATGGCAAAATTAGGCTTCGTCATGAAGCCCATAAACAGCAGAATGTTTACATGGCGTGTTTTTCTGTAGAACAAAACAGTAAAATAGTCAACGAAACACAGAATGATTGTAGCAGCCAAAGACACTACCATTGTAGTAAAGCAACTACTGCATATTAACGATCACAGATCTTCCATGAAGCTATAAAGCACAATGACAACTCACCGTAAAACCTGCATCTCATTTTTAAAGGCCTGGAGCTGCTCTGGTGTGGGCTGTGTCACTTTAAGGATCTTGATGGCCACGTCTCCATGCCACTTGCCTTTATAGACGGTCCCAAAAGAGCCTGCTCCAATCCTCTTTAACGTGGACACCTCCCGCGAGTGCACCTCCCAGTAGTAACTGGAGTCTCTGTAACCTCCTCGGTGCTTTAATGACACCACAATATTTTTTTTTATTTTAAAAGGCTGACTGTAAATAAGCAGTGTGTTCATTTAAAAAAATAAATAAATAAATAAAAATAATTAATTAAAAAAATAAAAATAAAAATAAAAACACACCACTTTCTTTTTATCATCAGATGAGGACTGCTTTCGTTCCTTGGGCTCAGAAGGGGATTTGGGGGGTCTTCTTCCTGGTGACCCTAGGTGGGGTGGGCTAGTGGAAGGTTTGGGAGAGGACTCGTACCCTGTGGATGACACTAGAAGATGAGAGCCAGTCCACACAAACGTTTATATAGAGGTGTAGTTTGATGTGTCATTGTGATTAGAAAAAGAGAACAAACAAAACTTTTTGTAGTGTAATGTGAGCGTGTGGAAAAAGACAAAAATTTGCTCTTCTAAGCAATGGGTAATTGAACAAAGTAAAAAATTTAATTAAATTTTTTAAAAAAACAACTCACCCATTGTGCTGATTTTGAATGGCTCCTGAATGAGAGTGGGGAAAAAATGAATGAATAGATGCAATGGAGTAGAAATGATCAAAGAGGCATGCAGAACCTCCATAGACACATTCTGTGATGTAACGTTTCTTAACATTTGGTAGCAAGCTCATACTCTAGTACAGGGACAGTTCGCCTAAAAATGAATGTACTTTCTTCACTGCATTCCAAACCAGATAAGCATGCCTCTGGGTGAGAGCAGTCATGAACTGGCCATATTAAAAAAAGTAGTTCAGAATGGCTATTTTGATTCACTGAGCATATTTAATTCATAATGCAGATGAAGGTGCAAAAAAATTCAAAGTGAATGCAAAAAAAATGTTCAAAGTGATGATGGGTGTAGAGAAAGCTAATCCTTTTCAAGCTTTACGTTTTTGTAATTTCAAATCTGTATGACACCCTATCTTCAATACAACACAAAAACAGAAGTGTAGCACAATGTCGACAATGCTCTTTTCCAAACAATATATGGTAATAGTCATTGTTGTTGTTTTTGGACATGCCAGTTTGAATGTGAAAAAACACATATAACTTTACACCACATTTTGTTTGACTAGAATGTTTAGTGAACTGTTCTTTTAAAACAAATGTAAAAAAAAAAATGAGACAACATCTGGAGATGTGGTCTTGATGCGCTTCTAGTATGGTATCTAACCTCCAAAAGACCAGCAGCGCCAGGCTCCACCGTGCTGACCATGTGAACATTGGGTGTTGAGGTTGATCGATGCCTCTGGAGAGACTGACCGTCCTCTCCTCGAATGAACAAACAGAAGTTTGATGGGGAAGACAGCAGCTCCCCTCTAAAAGAGTAAAACAAAAAGAGGATATGTTGGTTAGTTCAACATTTTCACTTTGGGGATCAATAGATACACGCAAGATTAAATCAGGTGTACCCAGGAGAATCTGAGGTTAAAGGTAGGTCACTCTGCGATATGGAATTGGTGGCCGGATATATCAATATCGCAGGGCAGTCTTCTGGATTATTAACACACCTGACAGCATAAAAACATTAGTTCAGTGACAAAAAATAAGACAAGTGTACATCAAGAAAAAAAACGTTCATAATATACCGTTTTGTCATTGTGTCCATGTCCACACATACTGTAGGGACTTTACTGCTGCAGTGCTGGTGAAATTTATATCCACATGTCTGACACCTGAAGCCGTTGAACAAGAACTTGTGGCAGAAGTCACAGTATGCTAACTTAAAGAACGTTTTGCGTACCTGTGAAAACAAACATTTAAAGATGATGCTGATTGGCTGACTGACTGGCCAACGTTCAATTAACGTTGTCTGGTAACATCAGTTATTTTTATACTCTCTCAACTTCTATAGTTTCATTTCTATTCAGCAAAGAATCACAAAACTATGTGTATCACAAATAATTAAGCAGAACAACCATTTTCAACATTGATACAAAATAAAGAATGACTTCTTAAGCCCTTAATCAGCATTTGATAATGATTTCTGAATGATCATGGAACACTCAAATCCTCATTAAAGGCCCCTAAAAACTACATTTTAAACCCCCAAATTAGTTTTAAATAGCAATATTTAACTAAATTAAAGCAAAAGCAAAGGAAAAAAGCAGTATTAAGCAAAAGAGTATACAAGACATTTTTTAAATCTTACTGAAATCAAACTTTAAAACAATAGCTTTAAAATTATACATTTTTAATTAACATGTACGTCAACCTCAAACTTTCTAAAGCTGCTTTAATTAAATATTAGACTGAAACCAGTGTAGCAAAAGATTTTATAAATCAGTATAGTACACACAGAATTAATATTAATAAACGCAGTATGCAATTAATAATATATTGATGATTTTATATATTTTTAATACCAAACGCAATGCATAATACTTTAAAATATTCAAATGTGACGTTAACAAATTCATCATTTAATTAATTAGTTCAGTTCAAATTCAAACTAATTTGGTCCCTGAATTACTAAAAAAAAAAGAAAAAAAGAAAAGAAAAGAAAAATAGACTTATCTGAGAACTTATCCTAACAGGTTCTGACAGAATTCGATATGCAAGTACACTTACAAAGTTGTGCATGGTAAGGGGAACATCATCCAGGACTTCTACCAGAAGCTCTTCCCCTACAAGGGGTGTGATGTCAGTGTCCCATTCTGTAAGTCTCTTCCGGCTGCCAAAAGACGAGCAAAGACAAACATCACTCGAACAGAAACTTTACCAAATAATTTGTCACTTTAAAGGCTAATATCCTAGGGACACCTACCCTTCAAGCAGGCGAAAGACAGCACAGCAATCCTGGCTTAGGCCTCTGACTTTCAGGGCTTTATCTAAACTATCATACACAGTTTGCCCAGGCCGAACGTTTACCTGAACACAAATTAAAGATGGGAATGCACACAAGCACACAACTACATATGTATATAAACAAGTTATGTTAGCTATTACAAATATTTATAAACAATAAACGTCATTCTAAATGAAACGGGCTTCAGTGAATGAACACTTACCACCGTGCGCTGCTTGTTAGGGAGGTAGACGCGGATGGTGCCTCCACCTCGAGGTGTATCATCCGGGCTGGTTTCCCCCGAGGAGGAACAGGAGGAAGTGTTGGACATGGTGTATCCGAAGGGGCAGTTAGGGACTGGCAGCACTGACACTCAAAGATTTACACAGCAGGGCAAATGCAGGAGGAAGCCCTCATCTGAAGACTGAAGTGGACAACATTGTGTTAGTGCCAAAACACACAAATAAAACCTTCCACAAAAATGTCTGTTGACATAAAAACAAGTTCATTAAACAGATGCGAACACTAAAAGGTCAGGCAAAAATGTTGGTCAGATATAGGGATGATGACAAGATATTACTGAGGGTTTTTAACAAAGACGGATGGAAAATTTTGCAATTACTTTAAAAACAGCCCCTTATGGGTTCTGTTGCAATAAATTTATGCTAATGTGCAAACCTTTATTAATTGTTTATTAAAAAAACACACTGAAAACGAGTCATATACAATGTGAATTCTGTTAGGATTTGATTTCAATATACAAACGCTTATTTAATCTAAATTAAGATCTCCATTTAATCTAAAGAAAAGAAAATTAACTACATACCTGTATATATCCTAACAGATT
>CAIGQW010000350.1:2520608-2542122 GCA_903798125.1 Danio choprae | reverse complement strand
TTTTTAAATATTTTTCAATAGACTTACTGTAATAGTACTAAATAACTGTCATCGAACATAAGCATAATTCATCACACTTCTTTAAAAATAATAATAAATAAAAATCTAAGCTGAACTTAGATTAGCTGAACAAATACAATTAATGAAAGAAAAAATGAAAGAAATGGATAAAAAAAGATGAAAAAAGACGAATGCAAAGTGTTTTCATGTATTTAGCTTATTATAAACACGAAGAACTAAAAGACATGTTTCTTCTAAAAGTGTCTGTGGCGAGTGTTTCCTGTATCAGTTTCCTCTTCTTCAACATTCAAGAGCAGAGCCTCCTTACAGACACAAAGTATCCGCTGTCCATCAGCCATCATGATTCTAACAACTGCATTTCTGCTGGTGATCCTGACAGGTAAGTTCAACGCATGCATACAGAGGAACCTGATCACCATTCAAGAGGGCAATCATAAATCTTTCTCAACAGGACACAGCACAGCTGAATATCTGCAGACACTCAAGTGCCCTTATGAGAATAAGAATATATCTGCAAACAGGCAGAGGGTGTGGTGCAAAAGAGATGACCATGACAAAAACTGCTGCACGGGCCTTTCCTTCCAGTCGAGCGTTACTGTGCTGGACGGGGGCAAAGTAGACGTGGAAGACGATGGAAAGTCCTTCAAAGTCTCCGTACGGGAATTACCTCAAGGAGATGGAGTTTACTGGTGTGGGTTTATGACTGAGGACAAGGTCATCGTTAAACTGGCCGAGGATTACTTTACCGAGAGTAAGATGAAAGACGCCTTTTCTGTTAGATGGTTTTCTCAGTGTAAAAGAGCACTACACTGTACAATTCAATTCAATTAGATTTCAATTTCATTTTTAAGTTCCCAGCATCATCGACACATCCGTCTGCAATATTAAAAAAATATAAAATAAATTGTGTGGTCTGGAAAACTTTCGCGATGTACAAAAGGTTTGATTGACGTCCTAAAAAGGTCTGAACGAAGATTTTAAATTTTAAACATCTTAAAGACATATTTTAAATGTCTATTTAACATCCGAAAAATGTCTGAAAAATGTACGCCTATGTTTTGCAGATGATCAATACACAAACATCATATAGACGTCTCCGCAATGTACGCGCTCTATCAGGGAATAATCCATGAAATTTACAGTAAAAATATCTCGATTTTGCTTCACATATTGAAACTTAAATTCACACAAAATACAGAAGAGTCAAGCGACATTTACAGATCAATTTTGAGCTAATTGTAAATGTCAGATGAATTAGATTTATTTCTCTATAAAATATACGGACAAATGATTTAAAACAGAAATGATGATTGAATGACTCATGATTGAATGACTCATAATGATTGAAAAAAAAGTTGCGGTAAAAAGTGACGCTAAAATAATGTAACAAACAAGTACTGTAATGTAACAAACAAGCATAAAATGTAATATACAACCTTTGTGTGCATAACTGATAAGAACAAACTAAATAAACTGTTAAAAATAAACAGACCTATTTCAATAAAAAAAAAAACATACAATTTTAGTGTGAATTTGTTTACAAAATTCTATAAAATGTTTGTTTACCACTATTGTTTACATGTTTTCACTTCAGAAATCTGCATTTAACAGTATATAACTGTAAAGAAAGCTGTAAAATAGCATGAAATGTCTCATATGTTACCGTTTATTTGATCGAATACAGCAGGTAACTACTCTTGCACGGTGTTGTTCAAAAAAATTGAAATCGTTTTTAATTCATTTGATAATTTGTAATGTCTAGAACATACAGCCTGTTAATCTTTATTCATGTCCGTTACAGCTCCATTTAACTTCATTTGGTCCATCCTCCGTTGGATTTCATTTCTTTTGCTTTTGTTGTTGACCATCTCAATTCACATTTATTCAAACAGTGAGTGCTCACACAAACCATCTCAATTGATCATTATGCTTAAAAAAAAAAACTATTGGAGCTTTGGGTGTGTCTTTAACCTCTGTAAATGTTTCTTTTTGTTTGCTTGCATGTCATTCTGTTTCGCTGACAACAGGGAAAGACGGAAATACAAAGGTAAGCGGCACAGACTGGCTTTCATCAGTTTAATATCACTCAGTCTCAGCCGGAAACAGTAATACACTATTTGAACTAAATGTATTGATTTATTTTGAAGATGACGTAAATGATGTCTGATGCCAAAGGAGGTGAAAGAATGAGGCAGCAGCTGAATAAAGAAAACAAAGTTGAACAAGCCGTCAAATGTTGCCTGCAATTTTTGTTTTTCCTTCTAAATAACAGTATAGCTTTTATAGAAAGTTTGATTTAAATAATTTAATAATTATGTGTCATTCGAAAATGAACATACGTGCAATGTGATTTTATTCATAGATACAGAAATAAGAGCTTGTTGTTTTTGCATTTAGTATGAGATCGGTTAATTGTTCTCGAAAATAGAAATTTGGGTCAATTATGGTCCAATCCAACTGTTGGGATAGATTTGTTAATAATTTGATATGTACAGTTTAACTCAGTGGTTGGGTTTGTTAATATTTGACCCAAATTTGGGTTGAAATAAGTGTGCTTTTATCTTGTAACATATTGTTTAACTGTGGATGTTTTCTTCCTTAAAATATGCCTGAACCTACAATTTGCTCCATAAACATCCTTGATGTATAAAAAAAAAACAAGTGTCATCATAGTTATGGATGTTGTTTGTTCATGAAATGATGTTTGCTGTTTGTTCAAAGTACTTATTTAAAATGAGCTGAAACAACACAACTCTTGAGTTTCTTGGGGAAACTTACGTTAACTTAATCATTGTTGGGACAACATGAAGGAATTGTGTGGAACCTAGCATTTTTTACAGTGTATAAAATATAACAAATGACTTTTACAGTGACAACCCACAACTTTTAAAGTAGGAATGCACATAGGATAACCATTTAATTTGTGATTGCGCACACTATCTGTATCAAAGCTAAAGTGTGTTTGCGAATTGAGTCTTCGCCAACTACTTTCATTTGTATACATGAAAATAAACTCAAAATAACCAAATACAGCGCAGCCACACTGGGGGGAAAATAAAGTGAAAAAACTTCGCAAAAATATTCTAGCATTTTGTATTGAATTTAGGTTTCAAGCAACAGCAGTTTCACCAGTGATCTCTCTGAAAATGAAGCAAAATGTTTTTAAAATAAGTTACAACGTAGACCTTTCTTGTCATTTACCAGCATAAAACAGTAATGTAGACAAACACAATGGAGTGCAAAAATTCAAAACGGTACAATTACAAAAAAAAGTAGCTAAAATGCAATTTTTGCATAATTACACAGTAGATAGATATTCTATTTCCGCCACTCTGTTCACAAGTGTAGCGCTTTCATTATATACCGTAGTTTCCTTTAAGGCATTTCCTGATTTAACGAATGGAAAATTATTTACCTCTTGTCATAACTTCTCTGCTATTATGAAAAAAAAGTTACCTTCCTAAAATATTTCTCTTTACATATTTTGGGAAAACAAATGATCTTAGCATGAAATACAGTATATTCATTTCAAACACGAAACGCACAGCAAAAACTACACAAAGCCAAGCTCTCAGAACATCTATAGAGCATAAATACCAATTCGTCCACATACACAAGGCAGCTAATAAAACAGTAAAATCAATGAGAAACACTGTTCGAGTGGTAGTGGTTCATGTATGCGATGATGACCAATATATATATATATATATATATATATATATATATATATATATATATTGCAACCATATAAAAGCGAGCACGTAAACATTCTGAAAACACAAATGTTTTGAGTGAAAATGGTCCGTTTCGATTTGATAAAGTACAAATGTCAAATTACACATGCAGGATGTAGGAGTTTTGCATGGCTTTTCCGTTTATTGCAGTTTGAGCCCAGAAAGTATGAACTACAGCAACGTTCCCAATTGTCCTGGGAGGGAAAGTGTTTGTGGCAAATGAAAAACCAGTATGAAAGCATGTCTTGACCTGTCAATGGGATCTTATGGTCGTATGCTGGGCTGCTAAAGAAAGCATTTCTTTTTCTCTTTCAAAAAACTCTTTCAAGCTTGTGGAACCAATGCGCGAACTTGTTAAGAAAAGGAGGAGCGTTACAGTTCCTCATAATCGCCCTCTTCTCTTTTTGCTGAAGCTTCTTCCTCTCCGCCCAGAAAAGCTTCAAGATCGTCTGTTTTCTTGCTTCGTGACTTTCTCTTCCTCTTCTCCTTTTCATCCGAGGCCGCACCTGCCTCATCCCTTTCTTTTTTCTTGTGCTTGTGTTTCTTCTTGCTGCTTTTGTCATCATCCTGAGATGAAACACAAAGCAGTTACAAAACACAAGTAGTTTTATAATAGTTTAGTACATCAATCCTTTTCTTAACGTCAATTACATTAATCGTTTGGCAGATGCAGTACAGTACGATATAATATGTGTGTGCATATATTATTATTAGTGCTAGCTGAAGATTAATCATGGTTAATTGCCTCCAAAATAATTTCTGGACATTAGATGTTCGTGTATAACATATATTTATTACACGCATACATAAAACAGAAATGATGTATATGTACTACAAACGCATACATAAAAACTAAATTATACAAATGTTGTTTTTTTTTGCTTAGATATTTAAATTTCTATATAATTTGTATCATATACATATATATTTTATATCTAAATATAAATAAACAATTAGAGAGAGAGAGATAGATATGTAGATAGATAGATGTGTCATAATATGTTTTAAGATATAATAATTAATAGTCATCTGTTAATATAAAGATAAAAAGTTAAATTTCTTTTACCTCTTTTCCAAAATAACTTCTGGACATTAGATGTTCGTGTATAACATATATTTATTACACACATACATAAAACAGAAAGGATGTATATGTACTACTAATTATACAAATGTGTTTTTTGCTTAGATATTTAAATTTCTATATAATTTGAATCATATACATGTATATATTTTATATCTAAATATAAATAAACAATTAGAGAGAGAGAGAGAGAGAGAGAGATAGATAGATAGATATGTAGATAGATAGATGTGTCATAATATGTTTTAAGATATAACAATTTATAGTAATTTGTTAATATAAAGATATATAAAAGTTAGAGAATAGAAAAGTACATTTGTTTACCTCTTTACTCCTTCTTTTCTTTTTCTTCTTGTCCTTTGAATGCTTGTTTTCTTTTTTGTTAAACAAAAATAAAAAGTTATTTTAAGATGGCTGTTAACATCCAAATATGCACAGCCATTTACTTGTATTGTGCTTGTTCGTATGATATCAAAACGGGTCCTTCAGAAATAATTATAACATTAACAAACCTAGTTCTCAAGAAACATGTTGATTGAGATGGATGATGCATTTTTTTCATGATTCTTCGATTAACAGGAACAGCATTTATTTGGAACATTCTGTGCTATTAGAAACCTCTCAGCTGTTACTTTTGACCAATTTAATGTATACTTGGAAAATATAATGATATATTTCAGTTTGAAAATTGTATGGTAGTGTATATTTATATATTACATAACATATACAGTTTCCCAGTGATGGGTTGCAGCTGGAAGGGCATCCGCTGCGTAAAACATATGCTGGATAAGTTGGCGGTTCATTCCGCTGTGGCGACCCCAGATTAATAAAGGAATTAAGCCGAAAAGAAAATGAATGAATGAATAACATGTACAGTTGAAAACTAAATTATTAGCTCTGCTGTAAAATTTTCAATCTTTTTCAAATATTTCCCAAGCAAGGAAACGCTTCTACAGCATTTCTTATTAGATGTTTCCTTCAGAGAGAGTCTTATTATTCACTTTAATTTGTCTGGAATAAAATATATCAAAACAAAAACTCCTGTCAATATTATTAGCCCCCCTTCATAATTTTTTATGTCTAGTGACTTGCCTAATTAAAGTAACTTGCCCAGTAATCATGAATAAGCTTTAAATTGCACTTTACATTAGACAACATATATTCCATAATAAATAAAGGCTTATTTAAAAAAAAAACTTAAATTAAATAAAACATTTTAATTAAATAAAAAAACTAATTACTGCTCATCATTGAGGTATGACATGAAGTAGTTAATAAGGTAGTTAATGCTGATTTGCGATAATTGGGGATGTTAATACGCCCTTTAAGTATACAATAAGCACTTTAATATAACTTGCCATCTTGCTCATCACTGCTGTCTTTGCTTTTGATCGACTTCTCCTCGATTCCTAGGCCAAAGAGGTCACCATCATTTTTACTTTTGAAGGAGAGCACAGTAGGTTTTAAAGGCTCCGGGATTTTAGCCGCAGTGAGGTCATCATCGGATAAATCAGGAAGATCATCTCTTACTGGGAACGAGTCCTGGAGCAAAACAAAACAAAAACAAAGCTCTTTATTGGATATTCAAACCCTAAATGAGTAAATTATGCAGAGTTGCTGAAATGTGAACTGCCGTTTCCATCGTCATGACAACTCCAGTACCTGACTGACTTTCTGGACGACTTCTTCCTCGCTGTCAAAGTCAGGGTCGTCCATGACAAACGAGAGCATCTGTTTGGCCACGGGTATGTCTGGGTCTGAGTCAGAGGATTCTGCCTGAGCTGAACTAGGTTTGGCTTTGACGGCCTGCTCTTGAGGATGTGCGGGTGGTGTCTGCAGAGCTGGAGTAGTGTGTAATGGAGTGGGAGTAAGAATTGAACTCTCCGTTTTCTGACTGTTGATGCTCTCCTGGGTTTGGATCAGGGGCTCTTTCCCGACAGGTTTTGCCTTGTCCTCCAGTGATAATGAATCCATAGTCACCCTGAAGAAGCAAATGTTATGAACAATTATCTTTGATTCAGTAACTGTTTACATAAATTTGATGCTCACAATAATGATAAAAATAATACTTGAAATAAATTAGCTATTATTTGTTAGTCTATTAAAGTAGGTGTGAAATCTAAATTTGCTATGTTTATTTTGCGTTTTGATTCTTTGGGCGAACAATTAATCAGAGCAAGTTAATCCACTGGTAAAAACAGTTGGTTTTGGTAATCTTGAACCAAAGTCTGACCATTTGCTTCAGCGTTTGGAGTGGCAGTTTTTCTTTGCTGATGTACTGTATGACTGGTGCAAAAAGAAAGCCCCGCCCACCACTCAATATTGCGTTTCAGTTGAAAGTACATCAGCATACTGAAATAAAAGTCTCAGCAAATTCCGGTTCACGCTGACTTCAAGATTTGACTCATCAATGTATTATAATAAAAGCTAACACCCTCCTCCTCCTCCTCCTCCTCATCATCATCATTAAAGGCTGATTCTAAAACTAAAAGTAGGCTCCTTTAATAAGAAAATAAGTTACACTGGGTCACTGATTGCATTTTAGAACAGAAAAAAACCCCACAAAAAATTGAAATGATATAAATCTGTTTAGAATGTAAGCTGAAGCACATTTCAGATAAAATGCGGAAAAAACTTTTTATTATATTCCAGAAATTAAAGTAACAAAAATGATATTAAATGGATAAGTTCACCAAAAAAAAGAAAGTTTTTTTTTTCCCTGTTGAACATGACAGAAGAAATTCTGAAGAATTTTGGAAACAGCTATTCAATGGCATCCATAGTAGGAAAAAAATATGGAAGATGAAAGCTACCATTTCCAAGATTCTTCAAAATGTTTTCTTTTGTGTTCAACAGAAAAAAGAAACCCAAACAGGTTTGGAACAAGTGGAAGCTGAGTTAATGATGACAGAATTCTCCTTTTCCATGAACTTTCTCCAGACTTTGTCACTTCAAATGCTTGAGTTCTTTATGGCAGGATGGATTCTGATTGGCTGTCAATCTTTTAAATGGTTCATCAACTCAAATAATTGTTAAGAAAGTGAATGCAGCAATTAATCATTATTGTTATAGTTTCCTTTTGTAACAAAATTCGAATGATTATTGCATTTTATGAGTTACTATCACAATTGTCAATGGCAACCGGTTTTTAAGATTCTTCAAAAAGATATTGTTTTGTTTTCAACAGAAAAAAACCCCTCAAAGTTTTGTAGCCACTTGAGGCTGAGTAAATAGTGAACAATTAAATTTTTTGATACATTCATTCATTCATTTTCATTTCGGCTTAGTCCATTTATTAATCTGGGGTCGCCATAGCGGAATGAACCGCCAACTTATCCAGCATATGTTTTATGCAGCGGATGCCCTTCCAGCTGCAACCCATCTCTGGGAAACATCCATACACACCCATTCACACACATACACTACGGACAATTTTGCTTACCCAATTCACCTATACCGCATGTCTTTGGACTTGTGGGGGAAACCGGTGCACCCGGAGGAAACCCACACCAACACAGGGAGAACATGCAAACTCCACACAGAAACGCCAACTGACCCAGCCGAGGCTCGAACCAGCGACCTTCTTGCTGTGAGGCGAACGTGCTACCCACTGCGCCACTGTGAGGCCTTTTTTGATACACTATCCCTTTATTGAAAGGTAAGATTTCATGCTTACAGGTGAGTTTGAGGGTCAAGATTTTCATCCTGAGCAACAGAAGGTTTTGGACCCTCCTCGTCGCTGGAGAGGGTGATATCCAAGCCTTTACTTTGAATAGAAGCTTTGGGCTTTATTTCTGCATCATCGGGGTCCAAATCATCCTGGAAGCCAGCAACCATGGGATTGCCTTCTCTTCCTTCCCCATCACTAAAAATAAACATGTTATGAGAATAGATGCAAATTTAACTCGTTTTATTCAAGCTTCTATGTATTACACTTTTGAATATTCAAAACCTCACAGAAACCACTGGCTCAGTTCATTTACAAGTAAAAATACAGTTCAAAAATAACCCGAAGGATGCATTAAACTGAGCAACAGTGAAGACATTCATAATGCCACAAAGGATTTCTAATAAATGTTGTCCTTTTGAAAAGAACACTGGAGATTTTGGCATAACAGGAATAAATGACCAGATGTAAACACTGCATCAAATGAGAAAAAAATGTCTTTTAAGATGTTTTGTGTTGCCAAGTTGTGGAAAAATCTGTGTAGACAAAATTTCTGACAATAATAGATTGGAATGCCACATCCTGCCGCTGTAGGCACTTTATTTGTATGATTGCACCTGTAAGTTTGTTTGTTCGCCTTATTTTACTGCAGATTCATTATTATATATATTTTTTAAGATGCAGGCTTTTTCAGAAAGACCGAAAATAAAAGATGATGCAGAGCTAACTATATTGAATTCGACATTAATGTTGCTAGTATGAGTGACATTTTTACCATATGACTACTGCTTACTACATATTTTATAAACCTATAACATTAAACCCTTTACATGCTGTTAAACAAAATGACTCATTGTTTTTATAGTACATCACAGGAGCATCCATCTATTATATTAAAGAGGTCATGAACTAAGAAATCTAAATCTTAAATTTTTTTTCATATCCTGTAGGTTTCAGAACTCAAAACTTCTTAGTCTAAAAACTTAGTCTATAATGAATCCAATCAGCCAAAATGACAGGTTGTGAATGTGCCTGTTTAGCTCCACCCACTGATCCACATTGTAGTAGGTAAATAAGGAAAGAGGCCTACATGCAGTAATATTGTGCCACACAAGTGTGAGTAACGGATTTCATTACATGGTCACTATTGCTTTATTTATTATTACAGGTTGTTTGATATGTGCTACATATTTGTTTGTTTTTTAATCTAAAACACAACAATGTTCATTTATGAAAGATACAGTCTGTGAAACAAAACTACAGTGTACACGCTTTAGCTGTCCTTTCAAACTCTTTAACATTTAAATATCTAAACTGTTAGCCAATCATACCAGTTTACTTCCGAGATTACGAACAATCCACCTCAAACAATAAAGAGGGTCAAAACAGGGCAGAAAACAGCCTGTTACTTCAATATTATGTTTTCTAATGGATAGTTAGAAGAGTACAAAACCTAATGACCCTTTAATATGCTGCACTGCTATCTAATCATAGCAGTGGACAGTTACTTTCAAGACTTGAAAAAGTACATTATATTTTATTACTGCAGGTTAACTTTCTATATGCTTGACAGTTATACAGTCGTCCCTGTACACAACACTTTAACTCTTTCTGGTTTTCATTGTAATTTTGATTGCTTTGGAATGATCATTCTTGTAAAAAGTGCTCTACAAATAAGTTTAAATTGAATTGAATTAAAGACTTGAATGTGACATGCCCATCAATAGCATTTCACAGAATTGATTTATTTGAATTTAAAACTCTTGCTAATGTTATACACAACTCTCAGAGGACATTCTAAAATAAATAGAAAACCATGACCCCTTTATGTTGCAATAACATATTTCAATGAATTTTGATCAAACAAATGTCCACAAACCCCACAAATCTTACTGACCACAATCTGTTGAACTGTACTGTGCATCGTGTCACATACCATTTTCTAACAAGGCAGCATATCACATGAGAAAAGTTTTTAAAGAAGGTCTAGTTTTAGTTTAAAGTCAGTGTACCTGTCACTATCTGCAGTGCCCACAGCAGCAGACGGCTGGGTGTTCATAGCCGCTCTTGTGTTGGAAGTGAGACTGTCCTCCAAGAAGCTTTTGTCTATCCCCTCGTCTGGCACAAAATCATCCACACTCTGAACTGTAGGCGGAGCCGCCGCAGATACTGGATCCGGCTCTGTGGAAATCCAAGAACTGAGAGGTCACATGATCTGGGTCAAAGCAAAAAACATCTTACATTAAAAATACATAAACCACAGCAATTACGGCGAGTTCCATTCCCAACAAGAAGTGCGTTAATAAATTACAAACGCTGTGATATGTTGACACGTTTTCCTAAATAGCCAGCCACGGTTTGATATCCTCCTCCTTTAGGGGGGGTGCAAGAGCTAACAAAACCCTCCGCATAACTCCAGAAGTCTTGTGATTCTCTATTGATCCACAACACATCCTTATGATGTGCACGAGTCCTAATCCTCTCCATTTTTCACGGCTTTGTAGGTCTTGCTCGAGGGAAAAAAAATCTCTCTGAGAGAGAGTGTGTGTGTGTGTGTGTGTGTGTGTGTGTGTGTGTGTGTGTGTGTGTGTGTGTGAGAATGAATTCCTCTCAGCCTTCAAATCCCTTCTGCAGTTCATAGCATTAGGGAAGTCCTTTAACAATGGGCCACTGAACTTTTGAATAGAAAAAATACTCTCTTATACCAAAAATGGAGTGTTTTCTAATACAAAAAGCACACTGAAATGTATATAACTGTCAATATATTTAGAGATATGTTATTACTAATTCTGAGATTCAGAGATATGTTATTACAACTACTGCTGGCCAATTATCACACCATCACTTTCACCAATAAGCATCAAGCTAAAACTCACCCTGAGTGACTGCTGGAGGATCTTGGGTGGAAACGGAGCCAAAGAGCCTAGAGATGAAGCTGCGTTTCTGGCTTTGAGGAGCAGGAGCCTGAGCCGCAGGAGAGACAGACGGGCCGGGGTGAGCAGGGGACGGGGAGGGAGACGTCGCGGGAGCTTGGCTTGTGGAGAGAGAGGGAGGAGGAGGGGACGGAGAGGGGGATGGAGACTTCAGGCTCTGGGAGAGAATGGGAGGCTGCTGAGGGCTACAGGGGCTGGAGCTGCTGGTGGAGCATCCGCTTTGAGGAACCACGGGAGACTGCGAGCCAGAGGAGGGACTTTGTCCGTTAGCGGGACCGGGAGAGTTGTAGCCTTTACTACGAGAGTCGTTCATTTCCAGGAAACTGAAAGTCATAACAGTTACCTAGTGTTTCGTAAAAGTCAAGACCGCTCTGACTGCAGTTTGCAAACCAAATACAGAAGCAATCATTTTAAAAAGGCCTACAAAGTAAACAATGTAGCTTTTGTGGAAAAATATGTACACCACTGTTCAAAGGTTTGGGGTGTTTGTTTGTTTTTTGAAAGAAGTCTTTTATGCCTACCAAGGCCTAATTTATTTGATTGAAAAAAAAGTGATATTTTGAAATATTATTATTATAATTTTTTTTGCATTTTTATTTATTTATAATTGCAATTTATTTATCTGATTTCAGCAAACTGTTCAGTCAAAAAATTATACATTATAATTATACATTTTCAGTTACAAAATTATACATTTTTCTTTCATGCCAAAAATCATTAGGATATTAAGTAAAGATCGTGTTCTGTGAAGATATTTTGTAAATTTCCATCTGTAAATATATCAAAACATAATTTTTGATTAGAAATATGCACAGCTAAAAGATGATTTTGCTCAAATTTGTAGGTAATTTTCAAAAAAAAATTTTTTTTACCTTTAGATTCCAGATTTTCAAATAGTTGTATCTCAGCCAAATATTGTCCTATCCTAACAAAGCATATATCAATGGCAAGCTTGTTCTTTCAGATGATGAATAAATACCAATTTCCAAAAATGTACATTTACTGTATGACTGGTTTTGCAGTCCAGGGTCACATTTGCCGATTTGGTGCTCACAAAAACATTTATTTTTATTTCCAATGTTGAAAACAGCTGCAGTCCAATATTGGATTATTCCAATATTATCAGGATTACTGGATGAACAGAAAATTGTTGCTTTTGATCAACTGAATGACTCTTGATAAAAAATAAAATAAAACCAACCCCAGTCCTTAAACAGTGGTGTAGTTGTATTTACATAAAATACTATGGATACTTAATACTGTTAAGAACATTCAATTAAACTACAGCAAGTATGTGTGTGCTGTTTTTATGTTCTTACATATCATAATTCTGGTCTTCTGTTTCTTGTTGAACTGTTAGCTCTTCTAGCGTGGCATCAATGTCCAACTGATTAGTCTCTAGTTGTCGTAACAGGGTCTCTCTCTGTCAAAATTAAAAGGACTTTTTCATTTCAAGCTCTGACAACTTGAGTAATGTAAAAAATGATACTGTGCAAACACACCAGGCATGTGACACAGCTTATAGAGCTTAGACAATATTAAGAATGACAAATGAACACTAACTTTACCTAGAAGCTGTTTTATTATTATTAATATTACTATTATTATTATTACTACTACATTTTTATTATACCAAACATAATACACTATTATTACTACATGAAATACTAAAACGTGAACCTGCTCACCTGAAGCTGCAAGAATGGAATGTTGAAAAATCGATGCAAATATTTCAAGCCAAAACCGTTCTTCATGGAAGATTCTGCATAATGGATATAGGAGGAGCCAAGAGGCCTGCAAATCAAACATCAGTAAACAATAATGCAACATATTTAACTCACAAATTAACAAATTCCATTAAATATGACATTAACTCATCTTAACATATAAAAAATAACACCAACAATCTGCAGATAACAACTTATCTCCAACCAAAAATATTACACAGCATTTACAGTCTATTTATTTCCATAATATGACATTTATTCAGGTTAAATTAGAAAAAAGTGATATATGAATTACCAATCCCTAACATCTAATTGCAGACAAACTCATAAATCATTCACAATATTGTAAATTTAATAAAGTTAAAATGGTTAATTGACACATTTATGTTGAATGTAATGATCTGACCTATTAAGACCAGCGATGAAGTCTCGGATGTCATCAGGCAAAACGACTCTGTGTTCTCCCATGTCCCGGTAATTTCCGAGCACACACACTGGCACATGAGTTGGCACCTTAGGCAACTCCCGAAGAATGTAATTATAGGTCCTATTGGTGCAAACAAAGCTTACATTTAGTAAAAGGCAGCGCTAGCTGTGAAGTTGCATTTTGACTGTGTTTGGTGACCTACCACTGCTTGGTTATGTCGAACATCATGATCACACCATTGCAGTTTTTATACACATCCAAAAACTCTGCATCCAAGGCCGGTTCACTCTCCGCCTGCTAATAGCACAGAGACATTTCCATTTATTTTAATTTTTTTAAATTAATTAATTCATTCATAGGGGCCTCACGGTGGCACAGTGGGTAGCACGATCGCCTCACAGCAACAAGGTCGCTGGTTCGAGCCTCGGCTGGGTCAGCTGGCATTTCTGTGTGGAGTTTGCATGTTCTCCCAGTCTTGGCATGGGTTTCCTCCGGGTGCTCCGGTTTCCCCCACAAGTCCAAAGTCATGCGGTATAGGTGAATTGGGTAAGCTAAATTGTCCGTGGTGTATGAGTGTGAATGAGTGTATGGATATTTCCCAGTAATGGGTTGCAGCTGGAAGGGCATCCGCTGCGAAATACATATGCTGGATAAGTTGGCGGTTCATTCCGCTGTGGCGACCCCAGATTAATAAAGGGACTAAGCCGAAAAGAAAATAAATGAATGAATGAATAATTCATTCATTCATTCATTCACTTTTTAACACAATGCAAACATCAAAACATCATGCAAATTACTAAAGTTATATTAATAACATATAATAAAAGACATTTGAAATGAACTCTAGACAACATTTTTTAAATAAACTCAGATGGAACTTCTTTTAGACAAATCCCTTAAAAAACTTTTTACATTTAATTAAGTTTTACAGTCATTTTAGTCTGAGAAGTATGGTATTCATTTATCACCTTTTAATAAATAGGCATGTATAAGTCTTGAATGACCTAAAAAGACACCTTGACAAAACAACCCGCAAATAAATTTAACTAAATATCCAAAATTCCTCACTATAAGTCAGTTTATTTATTTTATTTATTTATTTACTTGTTTGACTGTTATTACAACTGAATTTGATAGATTATTATAGATTTACCTCTTGAGGCTCATTTTCCAACTTCAAGGTTTCACTTCTCTTTTTCCCCTTTCCTGTAGATAGTCAGAGGTAGAAAATTATAAGTATACACTACTATTCAAACTTTTTGGGTTAGTAAGGCATATTTTTGAAAGAATTTCATACTTTTATTCAGCAAGGATGCATTTAATCATCAAAATAGCATTAAAAGTGTTTTTAATGTTGCAAAAAAGGTCAAATAAATAAATGCTGTTATGTTTAACTGTCTGCTAATCAAGTATCACAAATGAATTATATATATATATATATATATACTCAATAAAAATAATATAATAAAAATATCAATATTACAGTTTTAAATTAGATTAATGCAGCCTTGGTGAACTTCTTTCAAAAATATCTTGGGGATCTTTAACTTTTAAACTACATAAGAACATAATATCTTATATTAGCTGAAAGCAACTTTCAGCAGCTTCAAAAGCGTCAACAACTAGTAACGAATGTGTGTAGCCTTTTCCTTCCTCATAAAGGAAGTGACATTAGTGGCATAAGCAAGAGTTGATCTCTGGTATAAGGGTATCACACACACCACACATCAGTACACACAGTTTTTTTTTCAGGCATGTTACAAGATACTTCTGTATTTTGACCCAACACAGACAGCAATATTTTTGCACTCAGTTAACAGAACAAACGGATCAAGCACAGGCAAGTCCTAATCTAATGTCTACAATCTATGGAGTTTCTCACCTACACCTTCAGGAAGGGGGATTTTTTGGCCTGGTCGGACAGCAGTAAGAAAAATACCATTAATATAAATGACTGAGAAGGATTGAATTGTTTGATGAAATGGGCTCATGGATGACCATCAGAATGAGATGGAAGATGTGAGGTAACAAAAGTAACATGCAGCACAGTAAAGATATAAACCATAAAATGCATGACATACACTACATCACCTTACAAAATCTTCAAAGTTACTCATCTGTTTGTAGACTTAGTGAATAATACAGATTAGGGCTGCACAATATCGTTTTAGCAATACTCACATAACAAGATCTGCAATGTTGAGTACGGATTATAATAACCAGCCACCACATTTTACATATTATTATAAAATTTCTATATCTCAATACTGTTAGATTCCACAGAAAATCATAAAACACCATTTATTTTATTTATCTTTAATCAGTTCTATTCTTGTAATTCCTTTATTATATTTTATTCAGATACTCCCCTTCAAAATAATCCCAATCAGTCTAAAATCCAATTTCCAAATAGAGTCTTATGAATCTTATGCAATTATATTCATATCGCAGTATATATTGCAGACAAACAAAATACTACAATGTCATTTTTTTTCCAACATCGTGCAGCCCTAAAGACATTTCTTAAGGGAATCACACTAAACGTATGAGATTCGCACTCTACCAGATTTTATATTCACTCCAAGCACAACAAAGTGAACTGAATAAACAGAAACATGAGCTTTATGGTTCAGAGATGCTTGACAAGTGAAAACATTGTACTCTAAAATCAGCTACAAATATCAAGCATGATTAATATCCTGGAATTACAGCCTGAAGCATCATTTAAAAAATAATAATCATCATAAAAAAGTACCAGATTGCAAATCAGGGCAAAACTATATACTGACTGCACTGTAGTGTATTCCAGCATTAAAGGGATAGCTCACCCAAAAACAGAAATCTACTCACTGTTTACACACTTTTCATTTGTTGTTTTAGTTTCTTACTTTTGCCAAATACAAAAGAATATTAAAAATTGAATGTAATAATATAAGTATTAATATACAATAACATAGTACATACGATTGAAAATAATACTGGTGACCAAACAGTTACCACTGAATTCCATAATGGGGAAAATAAATGCAAAGTCAGTGGCTACAATCAACTGATTAATGAATATATTTTTTGTGTTCAACAAAAGTTTAATTAAAAAAACCCTCATAGGTTTGACATAAGAACAGTCAGTATATGATGACAGAATATTCATTTTTGAATGAGATATAAACATGACAGTAATGCCTACAAATTCACCTGATCCTAGGATAAATAAGCTCAAATAAACTCACCTTTATCCACTACATCCCAAACCTCCACCTTTACCACGTCATCAGTAGCTGAGGGGAAATGACAAACATATGAGCAGTTCTGATAAACTGACATCACTTCCTTTCATTCCTTTAAATAGATATAATCTTCTATTAGCTCTATGAGTGAGTGAGTGAGCGAGAGAGAGAAAATGGTTTATTTTTAAATTTTAATTATACTAAATCAGTATCAAGAAACACATCTACAAAACTTTATCTCATCGAAAAGATTAGAAGTAGTTCCCTTTGATTCACAGTACAAAAAAAACATTAAAACACCATTATAGTTTAAAGCTTTCCAGATACCGCATTCCTTTATAATAATAGGGTATATGCAGAAGGTCTTTTAATTTTCAGTAACCCAGTTCAAGTGCTTCCGGTAAACTGTATGCCGTTACTAAATTGCAGCGTTTAAGGTCTGTTTTCTTTAAAAATCTGCCATGTCTTTAAAATATGAAAATGAATTTTACTTCAGTATTTTCAATGGAGTTTCTGCGCTAGCCTGCTGCTCCTGACAGCACGTGCGTGTAAACGGCTTTTCATTTCGTTTTACACTTGAACAACTATATAAACGCTTAAATCTATTTAACTGAATATATTTGAAATGCATAACAACATCGATGCTGTAAAAAAAGCAAAACTGTATGAACTTTTAAAAAAGCCACATTAACTGTTCACCAGAAGTTTATCGGTAGGGGAAATAACCCTAGCTGTGGAATTCAACTAGATTCTAGACCTAATAAACTGTCTTTCTACTTGTGTTATTTTTCCTATTCTTCCTAAATACATACATATATCGCTAATTTTGCTTAACCAATCATGAAGTGAATCAATTTCTATCTAAATTTTTTATCACATTTATTTCCTGCCCCGTAGATAAAAGCTCTTGTTGTGAAAATTTCCCAAAACCCTAAAATCTATTGGTCTAAAAAAAAATGCTAAATTAGCCTCGTACACAAAAAAAACCCTGTGACTTAGATATATATAGACAGGTATATAAAATATTAAATTATATAGCATATTAAATTATATAGTATATAAAAATATATAGATGGGTATATTTAGGGTTTAGGGGTAGGCTAAAGGGTGGGTTAGGCTTAGGGTTCCATTCACCTGATAGAAAAACGCTGGATGTCATCATGAGTGTGTGTGTGTGTGTGTGTGTGTGTGTGTGTGTGTGTGTGTGTGTGTTAGGGCTGCACAATACATTGTTTTAGCATCAATATCGAAATGTGTGAATCTGCAATAGTCACATCGCTGGATGTCATCAGGATTATTGTTGACCAGGTACAACAGTTCAGAACACAAGAATATTTTGGAGTCATTTCAGTTTAACCAAAATAAAGTGAAAGTTTATTAATTGCGTGGGTTTTTTCGTCTGTGTAAACATTTTAAGCGAGTTTAAGGCATTTGGGCTTTACGTTTGTAGCTTTAACAAAAATTAATTGTATTTCATTATTTACACAAGGAAGACTATACAGCTTTATTGTACATTTGACTTTTTTATTTCTGTTACTGAATACGGTTAGACTACATTTGTATATTTGCTCAAATATATTTATCTGTGCTTGTAACTAGTTTATTATATTTTATGCAAATGCACTCCCCTACAAAATCATAGCAATTCATCTAAAATTATAAATAAATAAAATTCACCAATAGAGCTATTCAAGTTGTCTTGTGAAATATAGCAATATTAAAAATAAATAAAATCACGATGAAAGTTTTTTCCAATAAGTTGCAGCCCTAGTGTGTGTGTGTGTGTGTGTGTGTGTGTGTGTGTGTGTGTGTGTGTGTTAGAATGAATTCCTCTCAGCCTTCAAATCCCTTCTGTGTGTGTGCGTTTCAAGCATAATTTCAGATACAAGTATAATCATGCCTTTTATCAAAAGTAGAAGGCCTTTTTTATAAATAATAGCTACAGGTAGCAGGTCACATCCCATAATGTTGATGTTTAAGATTTTGGCAGAAGGATGTACATAAATAGGCAAAACAAACTCTAGAAATCACTGCCACTAGAGATCACTTATACACTAGTCATTTAAAGCATCAAGCTAATCTACTTTTTCCACTATTCGACAAACTGAACATTTACCTTGAGCTATTTTGACATAATTAAGATGCACAAATGGAAAGAACAAAAAAAATAATTAAATCAAAAAAGAAGTATACATATTTCAATAATATTAGGTTTATTAAAAAAATCTTGCAGGCTTACTTTTGTAATTCCAGTGGATGCTAGTGACCTGGATCTCCTGAGTGGGAATATACTCCTCCTGGAACTTCTTACCCTGCAGTCGATGCCACAGGGTGCTTTTCCCCGTGTTTCGATCTCCTCGGATGACAATCTTCACTGAAAGACCGCACAAACATGTTACAGCTTGTGAAGATAACAACATTAGCTCAAGCACACAGCGCCCAGAAAAACTGCAGCACAGACTTGATTTGCTTTGACATGCAGTGTGTGTGTTTTGATAGAGTCCAACAGTGTGTGGAGCAGCAGACACATTGCATATCTCAGTATTTGAAAAGAATTCAAACATTATCAAAACAAACAAATTCCAAAATGCGCATATTTTGCTTAGTTATACATGTAACCCTTGTGTGATGTTGGAGATGTTTTCATCCACTCTGGAGCGATTTTAAGACTTAATTTGGCCCAAACTGTCTCTGTGTTTCAGTAAATGGAATGTTTTTTTTTGGTGACAAATCTTATTTTTGGGAAAATGTTTTGGAGTTGTTAAAAAAAACCTCAACAATATACTGTGGGCAGATTTACTACCCTTTCATCATTCTTGATTGTTGATGGATTTCCTTTTTACTGTTGATCATCAGTAGTTTCTGCCTTCTATATAAGAGTGTGTAAGAGAGAGGGAGTGTGTGTGTGTGTGTGTGAGAGAGAGAGTGTGTGTGTGAGAGAGGGTGTGTGTGAGAGAGAGCTTTGCACACATACCTTGATATGGTTGAGAAAATTTAAAAAAATCAGCTTTCAGAGCATAGTAAACATAGTAAGTGTATTCACGCACACACACTACAATTTGCTGTTTTACTCCACATAAGAAATTTATTTGCACAGGTCTATCTAAATGGTTAATGCCGTCAACTGATGATCAACAGTAAAAATGGCAAATTGTACCTCTTCCCAATAGGGAAAACCACCAACAATCTAGAATGCATGATTTGTTTGGAGTCATTCAAAAAAATGTGGTTATAACGGAAGTCAAAGCAGCAAAAACAACCAAGAACATAACGAAAGGGTAGTCAATTTGAACAATACACAAGAGTTAATTGTAGATTTTTCCGGAATACAGCAGAAATCTGACTTACTGTTGTACTGAACCCCTTTAGCGAATCTTCTCTGCAGACTCTGGTTCATAGACTGCAGGCCAGCTGGGATGTTCTTGTCCTTTACTAGACCAACCGGCTCAGAGCCGACAAGCTTTTTTAACGCAGAGAACATCTTGACCAAATTATCCCTCTATATGCGTGATATAAGTATTAAATATTCTCGTCTCAAATCGGCCTCCCCAGTTTGTCTGTCTGTGGTTGGACAGTTTTCTTGCAATGCTCATAAAGCATTTCTACATCAGTTTCAGGGGTGAATGAAACTGCTTTGGCACAGCATAATATCTCAATACGCGTTTAGGTCTTCATCTCTGGATGCTTTTACACTGAATGACACAGCTTTTGCAGTCCAGCATCACAAGATCTCCTCATTCAAGCCAGATTTACTTCTGTTCTGGTGGAAATATAGAGGACAAAAAACACACACTGTTTCAAGATGAACTTAATGTATCTGAAATTCATTATATAATCATTATATTTTAGCTGCAAACATTTTAAAAGCCTCTTTTATGTTGGAGTGCACTGCAGAAACTAATTTCTAGGAATGCCCTTCTAGGTTGTGACTCAAAACCTAGTAAGCTGCCTACATAGTGAACGTTTCGAGGCACTATAAACACACCATATTTGACGTCTTAAAATGCTGTCTAGTTAGGGAGCTCGATAAGTTTTGAGACACAGTGAACGTGATGTTTGTATAATGGAACACAGTGTACGTAAAATGACCGAAGGAAGAAATCTATTAAAACACAAATTGCGTATAAATTACCGGACTACTGTGGACTGCTGTTACGTTAGGTTTCTGACAGGTACAGACACTAGCCTGCTAACGCGGAAATGACTAACTGCACATTTAACAGATTTACAGCAGATTTGTGATGCTCTTGTACTTACAGTGATATTGTCGTCTATACTAGACCAACTGAAGGATTAGATCCAAAGCTCCACATCTGACATTTCTGAGCCACTATGCAGTGTGCTCATACTGAACCTGTACAGCTTATGAATAATGAAATCATTGAAATTTTGCTCTCTGTATTTGTGAAGCACGCCATGGCACACTTACAAACTCACGAGTATTACATTTCAAAATAAAAGCCCAGTCACGACTTTGAAAATATCTGCCAATACGACGAATATGAAATATATCACATATACGTATTATGTTATATTTTGCTATGAAATCATTCATTTTCCTTCGGCTTAGTGCCTTTATTCATCAGGGGTCGCCACAGCGGAATGGTCCGCCAACTTATTCAGCATATGTTTTACACAGCGGATACCCTTCCAGCTGCAACCCAGTACTGGGAAACATCCATACACACACACAC
>CAIGQW010000350.1:2498977-2520208 GCA_903798125.1 Danio choprae | reverse complement strand
AATAATATTTTAGTCACAGAACATCTTTGTAAATGGAAAGATAATACATATAAATTCATGCAAAATATTGCAAAATAACATTACAAAATACAACATTTCAACAAAATTGTAGATATTTTTTGATTGATTTTTGCTATTTTTGAAAATTTTACTTAATATTTTTCACTAACATATAAATTTATTTTATAGAGTATACGGATGTTTCCCAGTGATGGGTTGCAGCTGGAAGGGCATCCGCTGTGTAAAACATATGCTGGATAAGTTGGCGGTTCTTTCCGCTGTGGCGACCCCAGATTAATAAAGGGACTAAGCCGAAAAGAAAATAATGAATATAAATTTGGGCTACTAATTTTTGAACCATTATTGTAAGTTATTTTGTTAGATTAGCTCCAGATTTGGCTTCAGTACTGACTAATCTAATGTATATGCACAAATATAATATTGTAAAGCATCCTATAGAAAATCTACATTTAAATGAGAGATTTGTGAGACATATGAATAATTACAAATGTAAGATTATATCCATGAAGTTCAACACTGAAATTATGACATGAGATCCACCTTCACCCTTTATTTATTCAATTCATTATGTAAAATAAACTTTGTATTCTTCAATTTTTAAAAGTTTCATATGGCATACCATTTACTACAGTAAACAGTTCAGTGTGAGATACTGTCACAACACATCTTAGCAAAGCCACCCATTTAAAAAAAACAATAACATAGTATTCTATATTATATTTGTCAGTCTAAAATGTTATATAGGGTTTAACAGGTAAAGATGTGTTCAAAGACATGAATGTATGTTAAACATTAAAAAAACCTACTTATTTTCATGATATTGTTTTAGTTTAAACATTACGTCTTTTTAATGGTCAAACTGAAAGTTGTTTGTAATTAGAAAACAAAATCGATAGCAATTAATACCAGTAGAATTCATAAACATATGATGGTTTCATCGCATTCATCTGTTCTCCTGCATCCAGCAGAGGATTCAGTAGCCAGTGTTTTTAATGGTGATGCGCTGAGCTGAGTCAATCTTATAGTCTTTAATACCTGAGAACACAAACACAACATTGCAGATAAAAAAAAAATGAATCAAACTTATGCAATCCATTTTTATAGACATGCACCTATTTTAATGTAAAACGCATTTATTGTATCTCACCCTGTGTCAAAGATGTGCCATCCGAGGAAACATGCCAGTATCTGCGATCAGTCTGACGGGCTTGTTCATCATTGAGCACACTGAGGAAAGCTCCCCACAAACTGTCTTCTGTCTTAAATCTGTCATGCAGAGAGCAAAAGTATGCATGTAAAAGAGGAAATCTGCAGTTGAATGGTCAAATATTTGTATCTTGAGCAATCCAAACTCACGTGAAACCAGTTTGTTTGTCTTGAAGAAGGTTCAGGGCTTCAAACAGAGAGGAGCCTTTGGGGACATTAATGGAAAACACAGATGCTGCACCGCTCAATTTAATAACTTCCACTTGTAGAGCCACTTGCCCATGACTTGATAGAACCTCTGAAGCCGATTCAGCATCAGCAGTAAGAGTGTCTGAAACAGAGACATCAAACCAGGAGCCCACAGAAAAGGGACAAGAAAACCTCTTCTGCTTTATAAAGACTTATTTTCAGAATAAAACGCTGTACTAAAACTTGGTTAAGTTCTAAAGATCAAATAAAAGATTTAATACAGTATAATGTATCACATTAAAATATACTGTTTTAAAACTAAATGTAAATTTTATGGCTGCACGGTGGACAGTGAGTAGCATGATCGTCTCACAGCAAGAAGGTCGCTGGTTCGAGCCTCGGCTGGGTCAGTTGGCATTTCTGTGTGGAGTTTGCATGTTCTCCCCGTGTTTGCGCGGGTTTCCTCCGGGTGCTCCGGTTTCCCCCACAAGTCCAAAGACATGCGGTACAGGTGAATTGTGTGAATGAGTGTGTGTGGATGTTTCCCAGAGATGGGTTGCAGCTGGAAGGGCATCCACTGCGTAAAACATATGCTGGATAAGTTGGTGGTTCATTCCGCTGTGGCGATCCCAGATTAATAAAGGGACTAAGCCGAAAAGAAAATGAATGAATAATTACACTTTTTGTGTGTGCGTGTTTGTGTATATACTGTATATATGTTGTTGTTGGTTTTTTTGGTTAGTTGACCCAAAAATGAAAATTCAGTCAACATTTATTCTGTTCCAAAACTGCACGAGTTTCTTATTTTCTGCTGAACACAAAATACAATTAAAAATGTTTTTTTTTTTTTTTATTCCAATTTAACCCAGTGGTTGCCATCAACTATTTGGCCACCCATTTCTTTTTTGGTCAAAAGTTCTTCATTTGTGCTCAACAGAAGAAGAAAAAACTCATACAGGTTTGGAACAGAATAAATGATGACAATTTTCATATATGTATGAATAACCCCTTTAACTTTATTTTGCTTAAATTAATTTATCTTTGAGAAAACAAACCTTAAGCCTAAAAGCATAATTCCATTTATACATATACACTAGGGTATATGTACTGAGATGATGATGCAAATTTAGTCATCAGAATAGCTTTTGAATGACTTATTTTATTGAAAATCATTCAACGTTAAAACTGTTGTTTTGGTTTTAGAAAAGCAAAACTGAGAAGATGGAACACGCACAACAACGACATGATGATGGGAAAAAAATAGATGCTATTGTTGATGTGTACATAAGTGAGGGGATTCAAAGATAAATGTGATTCGTGTAATATTGATCGATTATCCTTTCAACATTTTCGAACCGGAGTTTTGAAAGTAGCGATAGAAAAGCCGTGAAAAATCGGTTCATGTTGTGAAGACGCCATACTTTCTGCTACAGCAGTAATACATTTACCCATTGTTGTGCATAAAAAAGGCTAAATTAAGACAAATTGTGCAGACACCGGACAAAGATGAATCTTTCTAGTGTGCATGGGGTCAAGTGCCTGTTTAGTCAATGCTATCAAACCAAAAAAATCTTGAAAAACTGTGCGTTTGATACAACAGATGCCAACGTTCGCATTAAAGGGATAGTTCACTCAAAATGAAAATTCCCCACACTCCTAAACTTTTATGAAGTTCTTTCCATCTATTGAACACAAAACAGATATTCTGAACAATGTTAGATCAAATAGCAGGAACAAAGCATATTATGGAAGTCAATGGCTGTTTTTTTTAACATTCTTCATAATATCTCTTTAAGATTGAAAGCAGAGTTCTGCCAATAGATACTTCATTGATCTTGCATGTTTTCCCAGAGATGGGTTGCAGCTGGAAGGGCATCCGCTGCGTAAAACATATGCTGGATAAGTTGGCGGTTCATTCCGCTGTGGTGACCCCAGATTAATAAAGGGACTAAGCCGAAAAGAAAATGAATGAATGAATGATCTTGCATGTGTGTTGTACATACCATCCTCACTGCGGCATTCTTTGCTCTTTAGATGAAGATAGGACTGTTGGTTTAGGGCAGGCAGGACTTGGGATGCTGCCATTGGGTTATGGTAAGTTCCTTTCCTATTATCCGCCCTTAAAGCCTCGACAGCAGTGCCACATTCCTCCATCTCAACTCCTATAGCCAACAAGGCCTAGAAGACCAAGAACCATGAGTATCTGTCACTCAGATAAGACTGTTTCACTTTTATTCTTGTTACCTGCACTGCCAACCCTGTGCTGAATTCATTGCCCATGTGACCATCAGCTCGTTTAGAGTCCAGAAGCTTCTGCTTAATGGTGGCCAGAGCCTTGTCCAGCTCAGCATCATCTTTAACCGAGGTTCCCTCATTTTTTAGACACTGCAGGGCCATGCCTGCCATCGCATGCGAGTCTGAAGGGCATAAGGGAAGTCGTATTGGTTAGATGTTCATTTCAGGACGAGCAAACATATTTCCTTTTTTCCATTTGTGCTTCAGAAGACTTGAAATATAGTTATATTGGATATTTTCACAATATTTGCACATTTTTGAAGACGTTCTCAAAAAAAAAAGATGACAACTATTACAATAATGATAAAGAAAAAGGTTTTAATATATTGTTAGCAGAGTCCATGACTAATATCATTGAAATCACATTCTGAATTGTTTTCTCCATCTGGTCAACAATAAAAACACTGACAAACAGTAGATAAAAAAGATTGAATCCATTCTGGCTTAACAATCTTGATCATTTTAGGTGATTTTCAAACAAGAACATTTGGTGTGCATGCAAACCCCATGTTTGAACTCAAGTTCACGCCACAGAAAAAGAAGCTATACTGATGACATATGAATTCAACATGTATTTATGTTATAATAATAATAATAATAATAATAATAATAATGAACAATATATAATAATGCAGTTTAATTTACAGGTGTGACTGATGCAGTGCAAACATCTTTTAGCTGACTTTTGAGTTTTTGCATTATAGTTGTGATAAACAGACACATGTGCCATTCTGTATTGGTGGTTTGAAAATGAAACTAAATTTTTCAGGCAATCAAACTGAGTGTGAATGCACCCTACAGTGGCAAAACACAAAACTGCAGTGCCTACTCAGAATAAACAGAATATTGCTGTGCATTAGTGTGGACACTAATGAAGATATCGGTATAGTTATGTTATCATTATAAATATTGTTAAAGGTGTGAACCTTTGGAAAGAGGTGGCTGAGAAAAATTTGGACTGAATTTGAATGGTTTTGATTTTCTTGGTGAAACATTCATTTAAACGTACTTTATTAATGACCAGTGAGAGCAAAAAAGAGTCAATTTAAACTCACCAATGCATAAAGACTCTCCGTGTTTTATTTGTCCATGTTCCACAGCATGGATGAGCTTGTGGCTGACGTGTGCGTTAACTCTAACACCGCTCACACAGAGAGCCAAAATACCCAGAGAATACTGGTAATAGTTGGTCTTTGGACGATGACTGACTACAGAAGAGAATTAATGTTAAAATTGGAAATAAAATGCATAATATTCACTAAGTGGTTAAAGTTTGAGTTTAATTAGACACATTTTTGACACTGATACATTTACTCAGAAATAAGGCATTACTCTGATCGCAAGTGTTAATAAAGACATTTACAATGTACGTTACAATAAATAGTCATGTATTCCATCAAGAAAACAAATATCACACAAGAATGTTAAGAGAATAGTTCACGCAAAACCGAACAATCTGTCATTCTTGACTTACTCTTCACTTGTCACAAACCTGTTTGACTTTCTTTCTTCTATTGAAAACACAAAACAAAATTGTGAAGAAACCTGGAAACCTGTAACCATTGACTTGAGTATTTGTTTTTATTATTACAGAAGTCAATGGTTACAGGTTTCCAGCACTCTTCAAAATATCTTCTTTAGTGTTCAACAGAATAAAGAAACTCATAAAGCTTTGAGGGCAGCACAGTGGCGCAGTGGGTAGCACAATCGCCTCACAGCAAGGTCGCTGGTTCGAGCCCCGGCTGGGTCAGTTGGCAGTTCTGTGTGGAGTTTGCATGTTCTCCCCGTGTTTGGGTGGGTTTCCTCCGGGTGCTCCCGTGAATGTATAGGTGAATGCAGTATAGGTGAATTGGGTAAGCTAAAATTGTCCGTAGTGTATGAGTGTGAATGGGTGTGTGTGGATGTTTCCCCAGTGATGGGTTGCAGCTGGAAGGGCATCCACTGCATAAAACATATGCTGGATAATTTGGCGGTTCATTCCACTGTGGTGACCCCAGATTAATAAAGGGACTAAGCCGAAAAGAAAATGAATGAATGAATGAATAAAGCTTTGAAACCACTTGATAGTGAGTAAATAGTCAGTAAATATAAATTTTTTTTGCGTGAACTATCACCTGTATTCAACATTGACAATAATTTCACAAAATTGCTGTTTCGTTGTATGCTAGATTAAATAAATCCAGCCTTACTAAGCATTAGACACGTCTTTTAAAAACAACACAGAATGTTACCAACCCCAAATGGTAGTGAATATTAGTGTCATTAAAAAATTGCTCTTACATGCAATGTTCTGTTTCTCTTCCTCCATTTCTTTCTTAAGGTGAGTTAGGAGGAACTCATTCATCCCATTATGATTGAGGTGTAAACTCAGATCGTGACAGGAAGACCTCAAAGCCAAGATGTACAGGGCAAGACGGCCAACCACCAACTCACCATTTCTAAGAGATCTACAAGCAGTGTTGTGGAACAAAAAAACAAAATGATATTAAAACAGAACAACAAAATAGAATTATAGAACAGACATTTGACATTTTAACAGGTACAATAATTCCTGAAAATTATATTAGTTAGAAAGGCAAAAGCAATTAAACATTTAGAGAACAAAAAAATTAAATAAGAAACTGCTGCTTTAAAATTTAAACTGAAATAATGTGTTTTGTACTTCTCAATATCCTCATGAAACTCTTTCTTGAGGCGGTTGAGATATTGGTTTTCCTTAGCCAGGTTATGTTGTGTGGAGAGCCGCAGAGCGATGTGCACACTGGGATTGGGCAGGGTGTCTTGTGTGTCCACGGAGAGCAGAAGCTGCTTATTGAGAGACTGGAGAAGAGCTTCGTGATCTGATGCTGATGTTAATAGAAAAGGAAACAGAGTAAGAAATTTTACGCAGTCAGACAGACTTGGTCAAAAATATTGGCACCTTTGTAAATGTGAACAGGTCATGAAAATAAATTTGTATAGTTGATCCTTTTTATCTTTTGTAAAAAAAAAATCATACAAAAAAACTTTTATCAAAACAAAATAATTAAACATGTGGGTGAGGGGTGGGATTGATCATTAAGCTCTCATTAGAGAGGGTCTCGTTACTTTGTTTGTTTGCTTGCTTGCTTGTTTTTTTAAATATTGTACACTATTGTACACATTTTTGTAATATTTTGTACAGTGTTGACATTGGTCAGTGTTACTTATATTCTGCAATATTTTGCCAATCAGGCAGATTTATAACATCACCATTTCATTGGAACTTCTTAAACGGATAGTTTATAAAAATGTAAATACCAAATACCAAAAATAAAAATGTACTTACCATTTATTCACCCTCAGGTAGATCTAAATCAATTTCTTTCTTTCGCTGAACACAAAAGAAGCTATTTCGAAGAATGTTGAAAACATGTAACCATTGACATCCATAGCAGGAAAAACAATTACTATGGAAGTCAATGGCAATATCATTTTTTGTGTGTGTTCAACAGAAGAAAGAAACTTAAACAGGGTTGAAACGATCATCATATTGCTGTAAAATTGTATTACCATCTTTGGCCATCATTTACTATGTATTATTTACTAAGTACTTTGGTACGTTTTGTAAAAACAAGGCAAGTATATAGTGCAATTATGGCATTTCTAGTATTCACCTTCAAGTGGATCCAAATCAATTTCTTTTTTCTATTGAACACAAAAGAAGCTATTTTGAAGAATGTTGGAAACCTGTAACTATTGTCATCCACAACAGGAACGACAAATACTATGGAAGTCAATGGTAACTGATTTCCAACCTTTTTCAAAATATATTTTGTGTGTTCAACAGAATAAAGAAACTCAAACATGTTTGAAACGAGTGTAAATGGTGACAGAATGTTTATTTTTGTTTATTATAACTATCTCTTACAATATTGGTCTAATGTTGGAAATGGGAATGCTCAACGTATTACCTATTTTCAGCCACTTTCTATTTTGTGAAGCTGAACAATTGTTGGCAGCATATCAGAACTGTACTCCTTGCTTTTATTCATTGTTATGGATGAATGTTGGAATTTGGCCTTTGTGTTCCTCATATTTATACTCCTGTGAAACAGATAACCATGGTTGGACTCGTTCATGTTTGTACTCATGGTTGGCTAAAAATGAATATATACAAGGAAATATGACATAGATACTGTACTACATTTTGTTTTAATTATTTTGGGCGCTAATCATTTATTTTTACATTTATTTCATAACAAGACCCCCAACCACTTTTCATTTGAGTTAAAGATTAAAAGATTTATTTTTACAGCATTCCATGCTCATATTTACTAAGGGTGTGAATAATGTTTAACATTATTGTACATTATATTATTGTTACCAATACCAATATATCAATTTATAACAAAACAACTTTGCATGATTCACTTTTCTGGCTAACCTTGTGTGGCTCATATAAAATACCACAATGTAGTTGGATCATGTTTACTGCTGTATAAGCTATTTAGGTCACAGTGGCATTTTTCATCTTTCTCATGCAACCTATAAAAAAATCACTCTGTCTCAGAACTGTCAGTCACAAAACAGGGGGCAAAGAACAGAGTTAAGTGATTCCAGAACTTCTGCTGACAAACAGAAATAACTCAATAAGAACAAGCTGAATGCTATGAACTGAATGGTAAAGTACAATTACTATTGCTTTTGGGTTATATTATAGGTTAGGTTAGCAAAGATAGGAAAGCTTTTACAATGGAATGGTGAATACAAAGACACAGAAATACCAAAAAACTAATAATTTTCTTTTGGAAAATTATAATGTATGATAGCTCTATGGCATTCTTTTCAGATTAGTATACAAATACGGTAATGATTCAATGAAACATTGTATACATTAGTATACAAATACAGTAATGATTCAGTGTCTTTGGATGTGGGTCAAAGGTATTCAAAAGTGGTTTAAGCATAAATTAGAATTTGTCCCTTTTTTGATTAATTGATTGATTGATTGATTGATTGATTGATTGATAGATAAAAAATACACATATAAATACATATTTACATACATAAATAAATGTATTTTTTTAAATAATAAATTACAGAAGACATACTAAAAAACAGTTTATAGCAAAAAGTCTTGTCAGGTATATTTAGAACAATAAACATTTGATTAAATATTAAACAACTATTTTAGAGCATCAGTCCCAAAATACTAATCAACTGCCATTTTAAATCTATATACTTTCCCACTATCCTTGAAAACACTAGGTTTTACTCCTTTGTCAGTAGGAAGTTCAACATATATTAAATAATAATAGTAAAACAATATATTTTTTTATATTTTAATAAGTGAAATTCAGAATAAGGATGTTGTTTCATGTTTATATAAATGTGTTATGCAGAATATTGTTTCACTTTTATTTTGACATTATTATTTTCATAAAAGTTATCTATAAACTTTAGACAACTAACTTCCATTAAATATGCGTTCTAAAGTCATTTGTGTTGTAAATTTAACTTGATGTGGATAATCAGACTGCTGTAAAATGGTATCAATTCCCTCTTTGACCATCTGTACTAAGGTACATTTTGTGAAAACAAGACAAGGGTATTGTGCAATTATGAGATTTCTATTATTGCCCCATTATGTAACTATCACAAGTCAAAAATAATTTGAAAAAAGAAAAGAAAAAACAATAAGTAAACAAACAAATACAAGTTAACAGAAGGAAAATAAAATACAAATCATTAGTCGTATAATTGTTGCAGACTTACCACAGGGTTTTCCAGCAGCCAGTGCCAGCAGCAAACTCACAATCAGGAGAGTAATCTGACATTGACAAATAAATACAGACAACGTGTGAAATTTGCTTTTAAGTACATCAAAATGATTAAGATTCTTATTTAATTTGATAATGGCTAATTCTAACTATTAGTTTTGTAAATAAGCACTCTGTACCATGATAACAAATAGTAAGTTAATGTTTATTGAAGGTCCTTCTTACCATTTTAAGGCCAAGTTAGGTATCCTGTTGAATCCAGTATGAATTTACTGTTTCAGTGAAATACTATGACCGTGACAGGAGGCGGAGTTTCTCCAGTTGGTTATTCATCTACAGATACGAAAGTTTTGCAACATATTGTCGAACTGTGCTCTAAATAATCCTTTATCTCTTATTTTGCCCGGAATTGTTTTCTTTTCTTTACCTTTTTATTTGTATTACAAGAAACCATTCTCTCTCCTAAACGTGAGTTTGTTTACTATTATTATAGCTCACTTCCGGTTAAAGAACTACAACCAACGGACTACAAGTTCCAGACGCCTTCCTCTACACACTGTTCGAGAAAAGCGTCGTAAAATTCAAGCTCTTGCAACTTCTCGTGTCAACTGTCATTAGTCATTTGCCACATTTCAATTAAAATTGGCTTTCCGCTTTTGCGAGTGTGTGAAAGGTAAGTGTTTGTGCACCTAATGGAAGAAATGACGCGGCGTTGTTTTGTATGTAGTGGGGCGTATGACTAGAGGATGTTTTAAGCTGCAGCAAGCCAGCAATTCAAGTTATTCCTCCCCAGACTACCACGAAATGGCTTAATTGTGAATTATTTAAGATTATTTCAGGTAAAACTGTCATAAATATTGACTTATCCAGAGCATTAAATGCCTGTGCATTTCAATGTTATGGCCTACGGTGGAAGAAAATGTATAAATTTACGAAGTTAGTAACCAGTTGCTCACTATAAATCTTGTAGCAAATGTTTTTACAAAATGAATTCCATTTAACACCTATTTTTTAGTGTTGTAAATAAATAAAAAGACAAAATTTACATTAATGATATTAAGCATTTTCAGTTCAAGTAAAAAGTCTGTTTCAAATAACCTTTATGAAAATAAAATGTCCAATTATGTCTGAAATACTGTTTCTGCATTTAGTGTAGCACGTTTATGTAAAACAAAACACTTATGACCTCTGCTTGTGTGCAAACGAAATAGATTTAATACAAATATTTTTATTTATAAATTTTAAATTAAAGATAATTAGTATTTTGGGGCTGTACTAATAATAAAGACCATTTGGTAAAATGTTAATGTTTGTTTTAATCTCCAAAGGTCTCTAAAATTCTTCCAAACTAAAATACTGTCACTTTAAATACTTTTTATTGAGCAGAAAATGACAATTGACCCAAATAACTAATGTTTTCATTAAAATCAGGGTTAAATACTTAAAGTAAAATATTGTTATTGTATCTTGTAAAATGTATATTAACATAGACGAAAAATAGATTTAAACATATTTTGACCAATTTAGTTTTTTGTTTTGACCCAAACATTTTTTTTTCATTTAGGAAATGTCATAAGTAGTTTACAGAATAAAATTAAGCCATGTAAAATTTATGTAATAAAGTTATGTTTTATGAACACTATAAATTGTTAATTGAGAGAAAATGTCTCTTAATTTCTTCCACAAAATTCTCTTTCTAGTTATATAAATATATATTTGTGTGTGAGACCGTATGTGTATGTAATATAAATGTTGTTGTGTTGAATTAATAGTTTGTACACCCAGTTTCATTGCCCAGAACCTTTGATTAGCTAATTTTTCTGTTTTCCAGATTCTTCTAGCATCCACACTGCTGGACTGCAGTTGTCATCTAGTTTTGATGCCTCCAGCTCATCTTCAGCTGGAGGACAATGCAAAGCTCCAGGTCTGGAAGCAGTGAACTGGACTTCATCATGTTCTCTCCACATGCACATTTTAGTAACCCGGATTTGGTCACAGTTAGTGGGCCAACCAAAGGCTTGCATCATCTGACTGGTGGATCTATGCCAAATACGTAAGCGTTAAGTGTTTTGTGCTATAAGGCCATCTAATTGAGCATTACCACCTTATATGATCACTTTCATTTTATTTGTCTGTCCGTTTAAATGCAGAAGCTGGGAAAGGAGATGCATGAGGAAGCAGAGGAGAAGAACAGATGATGAGTCAGTAGTTCATTACTCACACATAATATATTATATATATTAGGCAAGTAGGTCACTGGTTCGAGCCCAGGATGGCATTCTGTGCAGAGTTTGCATCAGTTTCCTCCAGGTGCTTTGGTTTCCCCCACAGTCTGAAGACATGCAGTATTGGTGAACTGGATGAAGTAAATTTTCTCAATAGTGTGTATGTGAATGGGAGATTGTATAGGTGTTTCTGAACACTAGGGGTTGCATGAATTAATGCACTTTCAGTGCTGTGTTGTGGCAGGAAGCACATCCACTAGTAAAAAGTTTAAAAGTAATTGCCAGTTCATTCTGCTGTGGCAACCCCTGATAAAGCAGGCGTTAACTAAAGGAACATTTCTGTGATTAATAAATTGATTAAATTATGGTAATTGAATTTAACAACATATATGTTAATTTAACTTATTAAAATGTTAATCATGTTTTAACCTAATTTTTTGCATCATATTAATTATTTAAGTCAGTTTAATGTTAATTTAATTTGACTTGTAAAGTTAATTACAAGTAAAGTTAATTTAGGCCACAGCATTTTTTACAGTATGCAGTGTTACTAGACATATAACAATATAAAAAAGTATTGTTTCTATTATTGCTGAAGCTTTTTTATCATGATATACTGTATTATCACTACATTGACATAAGGTGTAAAAAAACGGGTGATTGACAGGTATAATAACAAAAAGAACTGTACATTTTTGTGTATATTTGCAAAACGATTATGAAGTACAACAGGTTACACTTTACTATTAACTAACATCAGGCCATTAACAAATGCATTAACTGAAATGGCTACATTTGTTACAGAAGTTACAGTAATATTAGTTTGAAGGGAAAAAAATTAAATTGACCTTTATTAGTTGTTAGCTCCATTGAATGAAACAAAAGACTTTGGGTTTTAATGAGTTATTAAACATTAAGAACTTCCACCTGAGATGAATCATTTCTATAAAAGTAGTTTACATGATCAGTTTAGTTTATTAAACGAATGCTATCAAATGGAGCCTTATTGTAAAGTGTTAAGAAACAATAGACCTATAAAAAATTGAATTGCAGGCCATGTCTTGCAGGCCAGATTAATGTAAAAATCTTTAAATATTAGGTCACACTTTATATTAAGTGGTATTAATTACTATGTACTTGCACTTAAACAAAGCACTGATTATGTACATACATGTTTTTACATTGTACTTGTATTTTTGAAATTATCTCCACATAATTGCATCTGTATTTAATTTCTGTAACTAGAATTATAGTAACATTGACCATCCCTTACACCTTAACCCACCCTTAAACCTACCCATGCCTCTTACTCTGCCCTAAACTTATCCATATCCCCCTTCGGTAGCACCGTGTGTTATGCAATAAAATATGAACATAATAAGTACGATGTACTTAATTTTTTGATGTAAGTACTAGTAAAGTGGGACCAAATATTTTACAGGAGTTTAGTGCCGTGATGAACACCACTCCAAATATAACATAGTAATCTTATGAATAAAGAATATAATATTCTTAAAAGAAGCTCTAGGAGTTTAAATAATAAATAAATATTCACAGTATTTTGAAGTACCTGCAATAAAAATTATATGAATGCACATTATTTGTTGTATTATTAAATATCAGCACATCTACTCCTAATACCTGAACTGTTTCTGGGATTTTTCCCCACATAGAAGCTGCAGTCCTAAACGGCGGAAGCTGATGGGAGATGAAGGAGCAGATGAGTGTCCAAGTCCTAAAGTAAGCCACATCTGGCCTGTAGATTCTCCAGCATCTTCTCCTTCAGCTGAGACCAGCCTGGTTCAGCTGCAGACCAGACCCGGAATGGAGGAGATAAATCTGCCCTTCACCACCGCTCCGACTCCATTACCCAGAGTTCCCTCTGAGGGCTCAGGCATGGAGGTAGAAGCCGCTCAGAGGAGACTGCAGGAGATAGAAGAGAGGTGAGAGACTAATAAACCAATCTTTCACTTGTTTTCAAACACTGTACATTTTTAGATGCTGTTCAGTTATTTGATCCATGTTATGCTCCTTTTATAGGTAGCAATTTATTAAAGCTGTTTATATCGTTTCCCTGTAATGTTACAGGATCACTCTAGAAGATGATAGCGATGAAGAAGAGCTGGACGTGGAACCGTCTCAGCGCAGGCCAGTGTTGGTGATGTCGGACAGTTTGAGAGAAGGCCTACAGCGCGGGATTGGGGATATTCTACCACATATGGTAGCACAGTCAGTGTGAGTATTTTATTTTTAGCCTTAGTTTGAAATTTGAGTTGATAAAAGAAATTCATGAAGTTGCAAGCATTTAGGCTTAAAGCTTTAGATCACAGGTGATTTAAAAAAATAATTATAATAAATTAAAAAATAGTTTAAACGTTCGAAGTCAGTAAGACAATAAATAAATAAAGAGAAAAGAAGAGAAAATAAAAGAAATACATTTTTAAAATCTTTTCATTTAAATCATTATGATTCAAATGAGCTTTTAAGCACAATGCTTTTAATAGAGTTCAAAGATTTGAACTATAAAGGTTAGTATGATTTTTTTAAAGTAAAGTTGTACTTCTATTCAGCATGAATGAATAAAATTGAACAGAAATGTATGTCAAATTGGCTTTTCAGTAAACACAATATCACAATATTTGAATTCAGAGTCTAAAAGTCAGATTTTCAATCAAAGGAATACATTTTAAAAAGTAATTTTCAAGATATATCACAGAATGTGACCCCAAACATTTGTTAGAATTGAAAAACTAAAAATAATAAAAAATACAATGTGAGAAATAAATGATAAATTTTTGTTGTACTGTAAAATTCTTAAGAAATATCTTATAAAGAGCGTAAATGGAATTCTCAATGACTCCAGCAAAACAAAGTAGATTGTCTGAAATCATTCGGATTCATATTGTTTCCATAACTGTATGAAAACAAACAAAAGCAGAGGTCTTCTTGAAGTAACAATCGACCAGAAGCACTGATCTCTCCTGCTCTCTGCAGGAGCCACTCTTGTATGGAGCTGGTGGTTTGGCGTCCTCCAGAAGACCCGCTCACACAGAGACTCAAAGACTCTTTACAGAGACAGCAGCGCAAGAGCAGACAGACCCCCACCCCCGTCCCATCTGTCAGCAGCCCCCCGTCCCACGAGCAGTCCTTCAGCCCTCTGTTCAGCAGCTCTGGAGAAGAAGACATGGAGTTATAGAGCAAAATCAATCAGCATAACATGATTTTTTTTCTAGTGCCATGTATTTTGTTCTTTGTTTGTTTGTTTCAGCCTGCACTTTTTTTTTTTTTTGCAGGTGGGACCATATTTGCACTAGATGAAATCTGCGGTACATTGGTTGGAATAGTTGGTTACATTATTCATCCTGTTTGATAACTCTATGCCATGTATGTTTGAATTCATTACTTGTTAACAATGCAAGAATTTAGTTTCGCAGGTAGTATTATTGCGGTGTAACATTTTTCTGCCCGCAGAGCACTTGATTTGTTTCAATCTGTCACATTATGTTTGTGAAATATTTACTTTTTAAGACATTCGACTGGTTGAAACATGAGACTGCTTTGCTCTTCATGCTGTTGTTGTTATGGAAAGTGATGACTTGTGAAGTTTCTTGTTTATGTGAGGAAGGATCGTTATGTGGTTTTAAATTAGACGGCACTACTTTTATCCATTTTAACCATTTACTCATTTAACAGACAGAAAAATGACTATTGGAGGAGACGCATGGGCATCCATATTTAAATCCTAGTACTTGGATCTTTTCAATCTAAGCAAAGAACAAATAGCACTTACTAATCTTGTCATAATTATAAAAAAACAACAACAGTAAAATAAGCTAGAAAGCCAAAATGCCTGCAGTTTAAACGTTGGCCTACATTATTGTTGAAACGTTTTGTTTGAACCTTTTTGTGATTTCTAGTTTGCCTGATGTCAAAATATAAAACTTGTAAATAATTCTGACTACTGTATGTCACACTACGACGAAGGCAGACTTGTTTATAAATAAAATCAGTTTGGCAATATAGTTTTCTTCTTATGATATTTTATTTTTATAGAAAATCATTCATACAAAGCCATGAATTGAAATTGATTTCAAGAATTTTGTTCATTTTACTATGATTAGGTCTTTTACAAGAAGTCACATCCTGCATTGTTTGCAATTGGGCGATTTTATATTCCCATTTTGTCAGTAAAGCTGGAGGTTTACAGTACGTGCTTTCAGATGGAGCAGCATTTACTTCAGAGTCATAGTTCACTGACAAGCTACGCAAAAATTACATTCAAAATTGAAGTTGATTAAATCAGATAGTAATGACATAAAGATGATCATTCTGTGAGATTGACAGCAGACAACTCCACTTTTAGATGTGCAATCATCCAATCACAAACTTCAATGAGCACTTCCCGTCATTTTAAAATGCGTTCCACTACATCAAGTGGATGAGGAAAGTTTATATGGAAAGACCCTCAATCGCTCAATTTTCAATTTTTGAACATTTTCGAGGGAGTGAGTTAGCTTCATATGTACATTTCAGCACCTATACAGTGGGTACGGAAAGTATTTTTTAATCTTTGTTAATTGCAGCCATTTGCTAAAATCATATCATTTAATTTTCTTTTCCTCATTAATGTACACACAGCACCCCATATTGACAGAATTTTTTTTTTTTTTGCAGATTTATTTAAAAAAAAAAAATCACATGGTCCTAAGTATTCAGACCCTTAGCTCAGTATTTAGTAGAAGCACCCTTTTGATCTAATACAGTCATGAGTCTTTTTGGGAAAGATGCAGGTTTTTCACACCTGGATTTGGTGATCCTCTGCCATTACTCCTTGCAGATCCTCCTCAGTTCTGTCAGGTTGGATGGTAAACATTGGTGGACTGCCATTTTTAGGTCTCTCCAGAGATGCTCAATTGGGTTGAAGTCAGGGCTCTGGCTGGGCCATTAAAGAACAGTCACGGAGTTCTTTTTTAATAAATCTGCAAAAATGTCAACAATTCTGTGTTTTTCTGTCAATATAGGGTGCTGTGAGTACATTAATGAGGAAAAAAGTGAACTTAAATGAAGCAAATTGCTGCAATATAACAATGAGTGAAAATATAAGGGGGTCTGAATAATTTCTGTACCCACTGTATGTCCCACAATGCAATGTGTTTGTGGCGTCGCAATAGTGCCACTCACAGTGTACAGTAAGTTTCAAGTGCTCAAAGGTTTAGGGCATTTAATTTAATCCCATTCAAATGTTCTGCCAGTAGTGGACACTTGTGTAACATAATCAATTATCTTTATCTTGGTCATCGAGACTGAAGGAAGTGAGTGAAGGACATAAAAGAGTTTTTGTAGTAGTAAACACAGTAAGTTGTGTAGTAAATGCTGCATTTAAAAATATCACATACAAAAAAACTGGTTTTTGCTCCAAACTCACTTCATAACTTAAGTCGAGTGGTTAAAATAAATCCTCCTGTGAGATGATTCCATAGTCATGTGATTATTAGTCAAGCTGAATCAATGAGAACAGTTAAATTGGGATGTCCAGTTTTTCTTTTTCATGGATGTTTGGAGTTTCCGCGTGAGAGCGCCCTCTGGCTTTTGAATAATATTTACTATTGATCACACAACCGCAATACTTCACTGACAAGATGCCCATGACAATTGCAGCTTTGGGCCTCATGGTGGCGCAGTGGGTAGCACGTTCGCCTCACAGCAAGAAGGTCGCTGGTTCGAGCCTCGGCTGGGTCAGTTGGCGTTTCTGTGTGGAGTTTGCATGTTCTCCCCGTGTTGGCGTGGGTTTCCTCCGGGTGCTCCGGTTTCCCCCACAAGTCGAAAGACATGCGCTATAGGTGAATTGGGTAGACTAAATTGTCCGTAGTGTATGTGTGTGAATGGGTGTGTATGGATGTTTCCCAGTGATGGGTTGCAGCTGGAAGGGCATCCGCTGCGTAAAACATATGCTGGATAAGTTGGCGGTTCATTCCGCTGTGGCGACCCCAGATTAATAAAGGGACTAAGCCGAAATGAAAATGAATGAATGAATGAATAACCGCCCAGCCCTAAACACAAACACAACTAAGTCTAAAGTCCATTTAAAAGCCAAGATTTCAAATCATTTAGTATTACAGTTGCCTACAATGAAGTGGTCAATTCTGTCCATCCAGAACTTGAACATTCCACCTGAGCTCCAAAGAGGAGAAGTTATTTTCTGATTTCCTTATAAAAATTAACAACTTGGTAAACGGGCTGCACGGTGGCGCAGTGGGTAGCACAATCGCCTCACAGCAAGAAGGTCGCTGGTTCAAGCCCCGGCTGGGTCAGTTGGCATTTCTGTGAGGAGTTTGCATGTTCTCCCTGTGTTTGCGTGGGTTTCTTCCGGGTGCTCTGGTTTCCCCTACAATTCCAAAGACATACACTATAGGTGAATTGGGTAAGCTAAATTGTCCGTAGTGTATGTGAATGAGTGTGTGTGGATGTTTCCCAGTGATGGGTTGCAGCTGGAAGGGCATCCGTTGCGTAAAACATATGCTGGATAAGTTGGCGGTTCATTCCTCTGTGGCGACCCCAGATTAATAAAGGGACTAAGCCGAAAAGAAAATGAATGAATTAATGAACTTGGTAAACAAATTGCAGGATAAGAAAGCTGAAAGTAAATGTTAACTGGAGATGCTCTTTGCTGGTGTGCAATCTTCTGTTTTCCTGCTTTCCTGAGCTGGAGCAATCTGCCAAGAACAGGAGAAGCTTAGTAAAACCTACTTAAAAATATATAAAATATTAATGTTATAAATTTCATACACAGTATTAATCTTAAAATAGTGAACTATAACAAAAACTGAATTGTTATTGTTAACTAAAATCAGATCTTAAAATGTTACATAACATTTTTGTCAAATGATTTAAAATGTAGACATGTTGGCATCAAACTAAATGAAGAAGAATAATATATGAATAATAATAAAATAACACAGCAAAGTACTTGAAACTGTGATAATAATTCAAGATGTACCATGTCTAAGTAAGATCCGCCCAGGTCAGTGTTCTCCCTGTCCCGCTTTGCTGGACTGGGGCAGCGGCTCTGACTCTCTGCCTGGAGGAGCCGAATGCGACTCTGGAGGTGCCGTAGCAGTTTATAAGAGCTCAGGTCTTGAGTGACTCTGGAGTTTTGTAAGTCTGGGCCACCCTGAAGAACAGCCAAGGTCAACTGAGATTTGTTGTGGTCTCGGCATTGCTGCAGACAGACGGAGAATCAAGTGCATTGTTCCTTATTGTGTTTTATTAGAATTGTGATGAAATGCCACACTTATTTTCTATTCCAGTTTACATAAAAAATGTAACATTTTAAAATGATGTTGGACATATTTTATTTTTTTACAATAACATTTTGATGAATGTGTTTTTTGTGCTGGCTTCTTGGCTGAATTTGGCCTGTCATGGATAAACATGACACTAAAACTGGCGGTATGTGGTGGCAAGTCCCTGTTATAATAAGTGATTGATTCAATCTTTCATTCAAATAATTTGTTAAAAGTAGATGAAATAAAGCAAGAGATTAACTGTAGAACAGACTGTAGATCCACCGGCTCACTTGATTCGTTCAAAAGTAGATTCATTTAAGAAATAAACTGCAGCGATGCTCTGGTAAACAAATGTTCAGGTCAGGCTTTGTTTGATAAGGTTTTTAAATATGAAACAAAAAAAATTAAGCTGCTCATTTTAATTAGTCACGGTGATGTTCTGAAAACGAACAATCACTTCTATAGATTTTAGCAGCATTATAGTAATATAGTTTTTATTCTTATTACACTATTAGCATTAATGTTAGCATCCATATTGGATAAAAAAAAAAGTAATTCAAAATGCTGCCTTAATGGCAACGCAGTGGGAATCGCTGTCGCCTCACAGCAAGAAGGTCGCTGGTTCGAGCCTCGGCTGGGTCAGTTGGCATTTCTGTGTGGAGTTTGCATGTTCTCCCCGTGTTGGCGTGGGTTTCCTCCTCCTTGTTTCCCCCACAAGTCCAAAGACATGCGCTATAGGTGAATTGGGTAAGCTAAATTGTCCTTAGTGTATGTGTGTGAATGAGAGTGTATGAGTGTTTTCCAGTGATGGGTTGCAGCTGGAAGGGCATCCGCTGTGTAAATCACATGCTGGATAAGTTGGCGGTTCATTCCGTTGAGGCAACCCCTGATTAATAAAGGAACTAAGCCGAAAGAAAATGAATGAATGCTGCCTTAAGCAATTATTTGATATAAAAATACGACAAACTGAAAAAAAAAGATAAGCAGAAATATTTTTAAAAACCGAATACATTTACAAAAGCACACAAAATGTATAAAAATTACAAAAATAAATCAAATGTCAATAAAAACCATAATAGTGTACAAATACTAAAATAACACTTGTATTTACAGCAGTCAGATGTCTCATCTCGTTCTCCAGTCTCTCCAATCTCTTCTGCTGCTCTGCTCTGTATGTCGGAACCCTTCTGTTATATACAATAAAGATGACATAACATGGTTTAATTGTTATTTTTGCACACATTTTAAATCACAAGATATTCAGGAACCTACAGTGCAATAATTCATTGCTTCATTTGTTTACTGGGACAGCAATTTTTATGTTTTTGTACATGAAAGTGTCATATATGTTCATTTGTTTAACCAAATCATTCAAAAGTTTGTTAACAAATGACAATTTGACTCCAGCTGACTCAGTGAGTGTTTAAAGCACCTCTCCAGCTCTGCATTGAGCTCCAGCTCAAACTTGTGTGCGATTCTGGCAGTGGTTTTGTCTTTCCACTGTGCCATGCTGTTGTGCACCTGTCTGAGCTCCTCATCTTTAGCCTTCAGCTGTCTGTGCAGATGAACACACTGTCCATCCACATCTTCATCATGCTTCATGCGCAGCTGACCTTCAGATAGATTGCTCATCTCCTCAATGTGCTCCTTGAATTTACACAAAGCAGACACACAAAACAAGATATTGAAGTTTTTTTCTCGCAATTTGAGCACATGCATTTTACAGGATTCTCATTCTAAGCTAGTAAATTCCCTGACATTTCCTTGACATTCTCTGACCAAACAGGCTGCTGTTGTATTCTGCACAATATTAAAACAATTTTAGCTTAAATATCATTTTGCCACTTTGGACTTTTGGACTTTATTAGCCAGCAATGGATAATTAACCATAGATTTCGAAAAAAATAAAAATTAAAATCAGAGGTACTGTTTGCATTTCTTTCTTCCTTCCTCAATAGTAGTTTTAAGGGGTCATTTTGAAGCCAAGGCTCCTAAAATGTGTATTATGTTGACATGTTGGCCAAAACTAACAGATATAGTCTGGTGATTGTATCTGATTTAAACGATTGCTAGTTGATGAGCATGAAAGGAATGTAGCTAAAGAAATAACAGGTATGAAATAATGTGATAATAAATCTGGTAAAGAAATTTACATTTTGATAAATGGAAACCAAAATTTAAAGTGACAAACAAAATTCCCTGATATTCCATGACTCTAACCCTAACCCTAACCCTAATGTCTAAATCTGTAATGTCTGGAACAGACCT
>CAIGQW010000350.1:2487773-2498967 GCA_903798125.1 Danio choprae | reverse complement strand
AAAAAATTCCTTGATATTCCAGAAATTCAATGACCCAGAGGAACCATGATTTTACTCCTGAGACCTCATGAACAGACAAACTTTATGCCTTCTTTGATATTATGTTGGTTAAATGATGTTTTATACCTGGTCACAATAGTTACTGGTAGGAAACAGTCAGAATGGCATTGCAATTCAACTCTTATGCGACCATGTGTAAATGTAACAACTTGAAAAAAAAAAAGATTTTAATTTAAAAGCTGAATTCCTCAGCTAAAGCCAACAACGCTTTAAGAACATCCGGAAATTAGGAAAAAAAAAAGACACAATTCTGACCAGTTGGATTGAACAGATTAATACATATAAAATAATTGAACATTTTTAGACCTATTAATTCTAAATGCCAGTATACCTGTATGAGTTTCTCTTTCAGAGCAGCCAGCGCTCTTTCCTTTTCCTCCATCAGCTGCTCTTTCTGTACACGCAGATCTTGCTCCTGAAACAAATAAGGCAGTGTCTGCTCATAAGCGGTGTGCTGCTGTGAGTTTGTATGTGTTTATTATTGTCACCTATTACCTTTTCTCGGCTCATCTGCAGTGCAGCGTGTCTTTGTGAGCTGAGCTCAGTTTTTAGATCATTGATATACTGCTGTAAGGACTTGGTGAGGGACTGCAGCATCTGAAGAGCTGAACTCACTGTAGAACTGAATCAGAAAACATTTAAATATATATTTATGAAATATACAATACAGTTTAGTAGTGCTTCCCAATCTAAGATTTATGAGTGGTAGCCAAACTCACTCTAGTTTAAGAGTTAGTGGATAGGGAGATCATATGAATTTGGAGTATGAATTAAGTATATAATTGTATATCTGAAGGAAACTGACTGTCATGGGAAAATCTTTTTACATTTACTGTTTCATCTCATTCTCATATTATTTGAATACTTCATAGAAATTTGTGATTTGTGTAGAATGGTTATGGGGAAACATCCTTATATTTGCCATTCTATAATTACTATGGATTTAGATTTTTATTCAGACACTCTACAGTTTTTGTTTGGACCATACACTGGTTCAGATCAATGCAAAAGGTAGACTGTGTTTTTATGCACTGTTGAAAATATTAAAGAAAAAAAGTATATTATGATTCTAATATCTAAACTACATAAATGCATTAGAAATGTTGTAAATGTTAGTTGATAAGGTTAAGTCAACCAAAGTTATTATATTGCTAAAGTTAAAGTTATTATATTACTATATAAAAATCTAACAACTGATTTCTTGTCTACTAAACTGTTGTCTGCTTTAAAGGGGTTGAGTCTCTGGAATAAAATTGGGAACCACTGGACTGAACTTTTCAAGCAATAGGGCCAATGCAGAAGTTGTCTTTTTAACCGTTTCCATGCCATTTAAATTGTGCTTAAGATCATTACATAGTAAGGGTGTGCAATATTTATTATCACCTGCAATCATACTGTAATTGTTATTTTCATGTGTAAACTCAAAACTGTCATTATCGAGAATGTCACTAACAAACAAATATGCATTTAGAGTGCAAAAGCATTCACGGCATGATAAGGCCTACATAATGCAGTTAGAATGGCTAATTAATTAATTACACCACACAATACTGTCATTTCAGGTGATCACAATAGTAAATATGCTATTGAGTTTAATGATCCATTTAGAAAGACAAAGAATACTTCAAATTCATATTATTTCCCTATCCACTAACCCTCAAACTAGAGTGAGTTTGGCTACCACTCATAAATCGTTGTTTTTGACTTTGATGCGTAGACCGATCATTCTTTAACACAAAAACCACAACAGTGAATTAAAAAAATATATATAAATAAAAAATCCCCACAGCAAAGCTCTCTAATGGCTTTCTAAGCACTTTGATGTCATATACCGTTTAGTATGTGTATTGCTGCTTCCGGTCAAACACATTTATCCAGAATGCTTCACCTTTCTAAATCAATCTGCCATTTTGAAATGAATCATCTGAATGAACGATTTAGTGAATCACTTAGTAAAGGGTTAGTTTACTCAAAAATCTTGTTTTTAATTATGGAAATCTTGTTTTTAATTACTCACCCTCATGTAGTTCCAATCCCCTGAGATGGTCGTTCATCTTTGGAACAAAAGTTAAGATGTTTAAAATGAAATCCAAGAGCTCTCTGACCTTCCAATGGTCTCGAGACATTCAAAGTCCAGAAAAGGAACCAAAAACATTGTCAAAACATTCCATATGGCTTTAGTGGTTCAACTGTAAATATACAAAGCTCCAAGAATGCTTCTTCTTCACTTCGTTTGCCAATGTCTTCTGTATCCCAACAGGGTGCATGTTTACTACGGCCAATACAACACTTTTTTTGTGTCATTGTATTGTTTTGGATTTTATGATTACAGCTGAACCACTAAAGTCACAGAGACTGTTTTGACTTTTTTTGTTTATCAGTACTGTTGCTGGCTATGGAGGATGAGGGAGCTCTAAAATATCTTAATTTGTATTCTGAAGATGAACGAAAGTCTCAGGTGTTTGAAACAACAAAATTAATAACAGAATTTTCATTTTTGGATGAACTCTTTAAAACAGGCACATGCTGCCATCTACTGGTGATTTTAGTGTTGTATTTTTTAATCCATGACTTGTCAGACACACCTGTCTGACTGTGTGCTTTCCACAGTCAGGCCATGGTGTTTCAGCAGCTGCTGCAAATGAACACACTCAGCGTGTAGGTCCTGTGCCCAGCGTCTGCTCTGCTGCTCGTGTCTGGCGGTTCGTCTCTGCTGTTTTTGGTCTTTCTCTCTGAGTACTGTCCTGAGCTCCTGAAGCTCCTTTTCAGAGCTCTGCAAAGTTTGCTTAAGACACACAGCCTCCTTCTCTGCCTCCTGTAACAAGAAAGCAGCAGTAATTAAATTGTACATATTAATCTATATAAATGAAAATGAACAAGTCTGTTTGCATTTGAAATAAATGTAAAAAAATAAAAAAATGACTTCTGATTCCTCTTACCTTCTGAAGTTCAGTTAGTTTACTTTGTAAGACCAGAGTGTTTTTTCTCTCTTTGTCCACTTCTGTTCTCCCTCTCCTCACTGCCTCCTCTATTTTCTGCTCCAGAGTGTAGCGCTGCTCTTGGAGAGTCTTCTCTCTCTGTTCCTCGCACTTCCTTTGCTCTCGATTCACAGCCTTTACAATCTGTTCAGATGAGAAGAGATGCTCTGGTTGTTTTGGGTGGAAAGGAATTTTGACAGCATCAAAGTTAATGGCCTGAGATGGTAATACTTAATTTCCTTAATAAATCTGTCAACAGCTCACAATAGCCATTGTAAAAAATGTGTTAATAGTGATGGAACCTGTTCCTGAGTCTCTCTTCTGAATTCCTCTTGTTGCCTTCTCATTTTCTCCTCGCGCTGCTTTAGAGCCTCTTTTAGTTGCTTAACCTCCTCATCTTTCATCTTAAAGAGATGTGAATACAAATATGTAAAAGTAAATATGTCAATGAGTCCTTAGGACTTTCAGTTATTTTTTTCACTTTAGTTGGAGTGTAATGGCAAGGCACTGCAGGTGAATAGGGTTAAAAAAAATCTTATTAATTGCCCAGTTGGCAGATTATAATAAAAATTGCAAAAAACAAACAACAAAAAACAAAACTTATTTCAAGTCATCTACAATGTTATGCTTTAATATGCAAATGACACATTCTGGGATTCTGGATATAAAACTATAAAGTTTAGTGTATGTAAGTGCTGCTGAAGTGGAGATTTTTTACTTATTGCAAAAAACAAAACAGCGAAAACTAAAATATGTAACGATATAATTTTTATTCAATATCATTTTAATACGATGTAATCTTTTTTCAGAGCTCTCTCTCTCTCTGTATATATATATATGATATCATTATCAGGACACGAGATTACGTATGGTAATATCAGATTTTTTTAATATTGCCCAGCCCTAATACATATTTTTAAAAGGCCTTATTTACTCATTCTTTACTTGTTTTAAGCTTTTATAAGTTTCTTTCTTCTGTTGAAAGAAGATATTTTGAAGATTGCTGGAAACCTGTAACCATTGACTTCAATAGTATTGGTTTTTCCTACTATGTAAGTCAATTATTACAGGCTTTTAGCTTTCTTTAAAATATCTTCTTTAGCGAAACTCATAAAGGTTTGGAATCACTTGAGAGAGTAAATTTTCATTTTTGGGCAAACAACCCTTTAAGACCTACAAAAAAATACTGGAAGGGACTACATTAGCTTCTTCTTGGGTTTGTGACATCACCAACCCTAAAATGTACATAAAGCCTGCTTTTAGGCATGACATTTCCTTTAAGTAAGCCAGTTTCTGACAGAGGGGCTTCATAGAACCAGCAAGTCAATCATCTGTTTTTAGGAAAACTGAAACTGCAATCTAGAATAAAGATAAATAAATATGTGAAAAATAATGTGATTTTTAAAAAGCAAAGCATGAACATGTTACAGTTCACTCAAAAAAACACAATCAAGCCTTCAGAAATAGCCAATTGAACACCCCTTTAAGACTGTACTAAAGTCTTTTGAGATACCGATGACACACGGAATGAAAGCTGACCTTGATGCAGTTGTGTAAGGAGTCCAGGCTTTGTTTGTGAATCTGAGCTTGGTCACTGAGAGAAGCTGACCTCAACTCATCCGCCTGCTTACACACCTGGAATCAAACATTTAAGCAAGCCAAGTTGATTCAGACTTTTACATTATGTCAGAATAATCTGTAAAAAAATCTTTCAGTAAATAAATAATTGTACATTTCGAAGCTCCTCTTTGTGGCTTTTGGTTAACTGCAATGTCAGTTTCTCAACCTCTTGTTCCTGAGAAGAGATTAATAATCACATGTAATCACAGAAATAACACTGATATATATGACTAGTAACTGTTGTTTCTTCAGGATTTAGGAATAGAATGTTCAAAACCTTTGAAATCTTTTGTAACAATGTAAAAGTCACTGCCACTTCTGTTAAATTGAAAGCATTATTGCTAAATAATAATTAATGTATTAATACAAGCATGACTGTATTTTGCATACCATGTCTATTTTAGTTCTGTTCTGCATTTCTCTCAGGTTTAAGCTGTGCTCCTCTCTTAGTGAACAGAGCTCCAGAAGAAGGCCTTCCTTCGCTTCTTGTGTCCCTTGCAAAGCCAATTCCTTTTGGGCAACAATTCTCTCCAGTGCCCCAAAACGCTTCACTTGTTGCTCTAGATGCTTCTGTGAGGCCTGCAGACATACAGTTATTAAAACGATGTATCAGATACTCAAATCACTGACATGGCTGATTGAGGATATTAAATAATCGAGAACCAGATTTATCTGTTCTTTTTCTCTAATGGCATGAAGCAGCTGCTTCTCCAGCTCACGGCATTTCTCCTGTAGGCTCCTGCTGTCCTCCTCTTTCTGCTCCAGCTCCTGATTTACCTCATCCAGCCTCTGAGACAGACAATCAAAACAGCTGCATGTGGACAAATTGTAGGCTATGTCTGTAATAAAATTTTTTGTGCAGGCAAAATTAATTTAGGAAACATGTTATTGCCCTTTTTAATTGGGTCATTAAGTTACTGAAGGATTATGTCATTAAATTAGATTCATTGAGTCTGAGCTGATTATTTAAAAAAAAGAATTTAGCAAAATATGATAAGAAATCGTGCTTATTTTCAAAGCAAAATGTAAAACAATAGGGCTTGGAATTGATTCCCCCCAAAAAATCGGTTCCTTGAATCTGAGGCTTTGGCAATTTAGAAGTAAAGCTTTATTGTCAGGGTTCTGCCACTCCGGTCTTGTAAATTCATGTTTTGGTGGCAGAATCCAGACATAGTCCTGTATGTTGTGCTCCGCTCAAGTTTTCTTGGGTCGAGCACTCATTTTCTGTCATCGTGTGTCTCTGTATGCTCGCCGTCGTCACTGCCCTCAGGCTGTGCGCGCTCCCGCTTGATGCATGGGATGAAACATGCACGTTGCATGTGTGAGTGCACGGCGAGCGTTTTCATTTATCGTGTACTCGTGTCTTGCGTTCAGTCTTCTATTGGTGTTGTGTTTAGCACGTGGTGCATGTTTACATGCGCCGCGTGCTTTGTCTCATGTGAACACGCTAACGAGTTTAGAATCAGAATTAGTTTTATTGCCAAGTGTGCTTACACACACAAGGAATTTGTTTGGGCTACAGAAGCTTCCAGTGTACATAAAGTGACAACACGAAATAAATATGAAAAAGACTACAAACATTAAACAGAGATGCAATCAGTCAAAAAGCTCTGGATAATGAATTGTATGTACAGATTTGTTATAAATATACAATATACAAGTTATATATACAAGTTATAAGGTTCTCTCATTGGCTGCATGTTCTAGTCTCGTTTTGTGTGAGCACATGGCTTGTGTTGTTTCTTTGTGTCGTGCTCTCCCGTCTATTGTGTAGTCCCACGCTCCTTGTGAACCCACTATTAGTTTATTATGTTCGCCTGTCTTTGTGTTAATTATTTCTGCTTATATTCTCCTCATGTCTGCTGTCCTGTGCCAGTTCATCATCGTATTTCCTTGTCCTGTTGTGTCCAGCCCTGCTCTTTCCTGCCAGCCCCGTCAAGTTGGTTTTTGCCTTTTTGTTAAAGTTTGTTTTGCTTTCTGTTTTACATTAATTAAATAAACCCTTGTTTATGTCCTGCAATTGAGTCCTCGCTCCTTTCCCCACCCTACAACCGTGACACTTCATATTGCAAAAAAAACACTACTTTCTGCCATAGTTTTGCTGTGACCACAGTATAAAACAAAAGTGAACATGGTGCTCCAATCCTTTGTTTGAATAAAAAAATGTAAACATCAATTTCAAAACTAAGAATTGAACAAATTGTAATCAGACAACTCTATAAAACTGTTATACAGTGTTGTTTGAGTACAGACACTTACCTTTGACAATGCAATTAATCAAACACACATAGTGCACAATGTAGTTGTCAGTGTTCGTCATGTGATCCCTTTGTTCTGTCTTTTCCCGCCATGTTCAGTGTTCATTAATCTCACCTGTGTCCATCCCTTGTGCCCTGTTAGTTTAATCATCCCTCTGTCTATTTAAACCCTTCCGTGTGTATCATTCGTTGTCTGGTATTGTATTGTCCTACGTTGATGTCCTGTCTGCCCGTTTCCAGTGTCTGTCATCAGTAAGTGTTTGTAAAATAAATCCGTCCTTTTGTTAATACCGTGTTCCTGTCTTGTCATGTCCAGCATTGCGTGTGACAGTAGTATGGGCTGTATTACTAGTGATCCACAGTACCTCCTGCATAGAGTCCAGTGTGTGTCTGAAACGCCTCTGTTCTGAGAACAGTTCAGATTTGGCATTTTCCAGCAGTCTGTCCATCTCCTCCCTCTCCAGAACAGACACACTGCGGCTCACACACTGACAGAAAAAAAAACACGACAAAGATTAGGTGATCACACATTAAATGTCTTAAAACCTAGTAGTTTAAACGGTGGTGTCAAAGTATACATGACAATTAATTTGTATATCGGGCTGCACTGTTGTCGCTAAATAGAGTATTTCAATATAATAAGTTATTCTTTGTATTAGGGCTGCACGATATTAGAAAAATCTGACATTGCAATATTTTGTTTTGTTGCGATATGAATATAATCTCACCAGATGATTTTAATAACTCTATTTGGAAAGATTTAATTAATTTAGATCGATTGGGGTGATCAAGTCTTTTTCTAAGCAGTACATCTGCATAAAATATAATAAAGTATATATAAATACAAGAGATCAACAATAAAAGTTAAATAAACAGTGATAGTTTTACTCTGTTATTGGTATACTTTGCAATGACTCAACAAATCTCATGTATTCTCAACTGTTGTGCTGATCAACTATAATCACGACTCAACATTGCATATCCTGCCATATGACTACAGCAGACACACATTGCGATATCGATGCTGAAATGATATATTGTTCAACCCTACTTTGTATACTATTGTTACACTGATTGATGATCTAACATGAAATCCTAACATTTATACTTGTTTTTTTCCTACTTTAAATATATCAACAAGAGTGACCTGTTGCCCCTGCAAAACCCTGACCTCCTCCAAATACAAGTCCCTCTGGGCCTGCAGTCTGTGTAGCTCACTCCTATAGGACACACACAAAGTGCTTTAAAAACAATTCTGACAATAAACATGGATTATTACACACAGAACTAAAGACGAAAGTGTGAATTAAAGCAAATGGGATGAATGTTCCAGCGAGTAACACATACGTGATGTTCTGGACCTGTGCTTTGCTGTCCTTCACACTGAGCTGTACAGAGAGATGCTCTCTTTGAGATTGATCCACTTCCTCTCTCAGCTTCTGCAGAGTATGAAGCATAGCCTGAGGAACACCACTTTTACTTAATGAACAAGCGTTGTAGTATTTTGATTGTATATCTAAGGGAACTACAGAATGTTGATTCATACTGTTTTTTGCTGTTGAAGCTCAGTAAGTGAAATCCTCAGCTCTCTGAGCTGATTGCCATCAATTCTGCTCTTATCCAGAGTTTTTTCTTTGCTCTGTAAATTCAAATATATATTTTTTAGAATATTTCGAATTAGATTTTTAAAAACTATAATCTACAAATATAAGTGATACATGATAATAATGCATTCCATTAACTCTACTGACAGTTTTCATTTCAGTAAAACACACTGGGATCTCACAATGTGGGACTCGTTCCTTCGACTCTTGTATAAACTTCTCTTGCCCTTTCTGCCAGATAAATGTCTCCTTCTGTAGTAAAGCTTTGATTCAGCACCTTCACTGCTCGTCTCCTCAACAGTTCTCTCATCATCAGAGCTAAAACACACAGAGAGATCTTGAGGAACGGTTGTGTTTATTGAAGCACATATACAGAAGCTCCATTGGTCATTAATATTGTATTAAGTGTATTGTGTTTTGTTTCAAATCAATATTATGTGCTGTTCTATTTCAACTTTTAAATGTATCTTTCATTTAAATTCAATCAGATTCATTTAAATATTGCAATTTAAGTGACCTGAGGATCACTGAAACTGCAAGGATCCAATAGGCGATGATGGGTTTCTGAATAAACTCTCAGAAATTGCAGCATGAATTAAATCGACCTACATTTGTTAAAAAAATGGAAAAGTACCTGAAGAGTTGAATATTGTTTTGGATGGTTTGTCCTGTACAGAATCCATTTTCTCGGCTCAGACGAAAAGCTGTACATAAGAAAATATGAGGATATTTGATACCTAGGATATTACCATAGGATGTTATGGACCTACAGCAAATCAAGACAATTGTGCAAAATATTAAAGGATTAGCATAAATGAAATTGCAAATGCATTTAGCATGGAATTTAGTGCACGCACACACAAACACACACGCACACACAGACCTGTTCTGTTCCTGAGCACAGACTTCAGGTGCTGTCGAACCTGTTCTGAGCACACTGTGTCCAGATCAGTGTCTATAGTGACTGAATCAAAACTCTGCATGGGAATTCCTGCCAGAACACATCAATTTGATATTATATATTTTCTGATGAAACAACAGTACAGTGTTTATCACAATAATTACATAAATGATACAACAGTACTATTGATGTACCTGCCAGGTGTCTCACTGGTGTTCTGGACTGATGCTGTGGTTTCCCCAAATGATCCTCACTGAGATCTGCAGGGGCACTGCTGGTAATGAGAGCATCACGGGCTACAGAAGAAATTAATACTTATATTATGCAAATATTCACTGAAGTCTAAAAAGAGTTATAGTTTATAATGAATGTAATTTTTCATGGTAAAGCTAAAAGTCAGCATCTGTTTTCAACCTTAATAAAATACAACAGTTAATTTAATTTGTACTGATACACTGCCTATCCAAAAAGTCACCACATGGATTAACTAATCAAATAGGTAAGAGCCTTCCATTAGATAATTACTGCATGGATGATTATGTTTCAGCTGGAAGCTGTCACACCCCCTGCACGTTCTATCAGCCCGGATCACCATTCACACTCTCCAGCCACTACACAACGCACTCAGTCACCCGATTACTGATTACACACACCTGTGCACTCATCACCCTCACCTGCTTCAGTCATCACCAGCACTCTATATAGACTCACCCCTTCCGTTCACCCAGTGTCTGGTATCATCTTCACATGGTCGCAACTCTCTCCGTCTGCTCGTTCCCGATCATCCTCCAAGGCTGTCCTACACCTTGCATCCTGAGACTAACCCCTGTCATCGGCTTGCTCTACTAAGGGAAGTGACTCTTTGTTTGTACTGTTCGCTAGCACCTCGGTGCGAAGACTTGCTTTGTGTTTTAATAAACACCACTTGAAGTTGATCCTTGTCTCTGCCTTCTGTGACGCGTGACAGAAGCAAGTTATTAATTTAATCCTAACTAATGCAAAGAGTAGATTCTCTTTTCTTAACCAAGTCAAAAGACACATCCTGTGGTCATGTGTTTCAGAAGGGTCAAATTATTAGCATGCATCAAGCGAAGAAGATTGCGGAAACCACTAAAACTGGGTTAATAACTGTCTAATGCACTATTTAAAACTGGAAGAATAATGGGGATCCATCATCTTTGAGGATGAAATGTGGTCAGAAAAAAAATCTTAAATGATCAACACTGGCGATCAATTAAACGTCTGGTGAAATCAAATCGTAAAACCACAACAGTAGCACTCAAAGAGTGGTTCATGAAGCACATGGAGACATCATTTTTTTTTTAAGAGTCCAGACCTTAACCTTGTTGAGAATTTTTGGGATGTGCTGAAATTTGTGCAGTAGTCCGACATTGCAGAAACGTATTGAAATGATGCCACGGTGAATGCGTGCCATAATCAAACCTAAAGGCTGTACATTTACTTTGGATTGGCAGTGTATTTTACAATGTTGCTGTGATGATAATTAATAAGTCAATAAAACGTGAGATTAAGTATGTATTAATAACAAGTATATACAATTACTTATTTTCAACAGTCATTTTTAGAAAATCTGAGCCACATATGAAAGCACCTGGTATGCTAATCCATTGAAATGTTAGCGCCTACACTATGACTTGTCAGAACCGTTGAACAATGTCCAATTAAAACATCTTATATTTAGTTAAAATACCTTCATGCTTGACAAATCTTGAGTGAGTGTGTGTGTGTGTGTGTGTGTGTGTGTGTGTGTGT
>CAIGQW010000350.1:2473010-2487673 GCA_903798125.1 Danio choprae | reverse complement strand
GTGTGTGTGTGTGTGTGTGTGTGTGTGTGTGTGTGTGTGTGTAAGAAAACAGTTTAAGAAGCCACGGCTGATATAAATATCCAAACTCGTATTGCTTAAATTTCAGTGCTTGTTTACATAATCAGTCATTATGAATGTTTACATCCTCTTGCTCAGTCTGTGTACCTGAGATCGGCAGGATTGGCATTTCCTCTCTGAAGCGTGTTGAGAAGTCCTCAGTACAGACACTGTCCATTGTGAAGTCGTCCTCCTCATTTCCTATTCCTGCCACTTCAGTATTGCTCCCAAGAAGCTTTTCGAGCCTCCAGCGACACTGTTCTACCCTGGACATTGAGCTTAAGCTGGATGGATCTTGCTCAGGATTCTGTAACCACAATTCTGTAACTGTGGCTCCAGTTTTCCTCATTGACAGGTGGTCTATTTGTTCATCATTGACTTCTGGAAATTAAAACAGAAAATGATGATGGAAATTTTTTTATATTGATTGTTGTTTGTCTTATTAGAAGCAGATACAAAAAAAGTTACAGTATGCATTCAGGAGTTTAAGTGATAATATAGTATATAGCAGTTTTAATATTCATAATTTTCTTCTTTGATCAATAGTTTGAATATCATTTGACAATATATTTCTATCTATTTGTGATTAATATAGAATAGACTACCCGAGCGAGTCCAGTCAGTGTTGGATGGTGTTTTATCATTGGTTGGAACAGTGCTCCCCAAGCCTGTGTCTTTACTTACAGACTGACTTCGGTCAAGACAGCCTGGAATAGAAAGAGCATTCGAAAAATAGCTGGATTTAAAAATAATACATATAAAAGATAAAACTTACATAAATAAAGCAGACCAAATTTCACTTAAAATGTTATTGTTTTTAATATTTAAAAAAAAAATTAAAATGATATATTGTTTATTTCACAAAATTACTTACCAATAGTAGGAGATTCATATATTTCTTCATTTCCTTCATGCACTTGTGTTTGCTTGTGAATCTATTTGTGAAATACAAAAAATAGGTCTAATTTCTACCCTTTTTTCCTGGTTATCAACATTTCATCAGACTTGGTCAAGTGCTTGACCTGTAGGTGACTCAGCTGAATGTCAATGGTGTCCAGTAGTACATCACAGCAATCATGGGACAATGCCAGAGGTATGAGGCCGTAAACATCAACACCCTCATCCACATCTGAGAAGACAAGTGATATGAATTTTGCCAATAAACAAATGCATGGGCACGAAAAGCAAATGTCAGGTGGTCTGACCTGCAGAGAGCAGCTCATCTGTGTTTTCTCCAGATCCATCATTTTCCATGACTGTTCTGAAAAACAGAACATTTAGTTATGGATGAGATGTAAAACTACGATTTGTCTTCATTTATGTGCTGGAGTAGAGGCTGTTTTAGGGGGGAGCTGCTGGTTTTGTGGTTGCCTAGGAAACACGATAGAAAAGGCCCCCAACAAACTAGTTAAAAAGAACCTCATGAAGTCTAACAACATACCACAAATTTCACATGAGAATAAAGCAAAGCTGCGTCTCAAATATATCTTTATTTACTAATAGCTAGGTTACCTTACAGTCGTACTTTAACAGAAAATAGTTTTTTTTCTATGTGTGAAGAAAAATCACAAATTGCATCACAGTACGCTTTAACAGCGTGATTATTTATCAGCAGCGAAAGCAGATTTGTCCTCAGAACTCTCAAATATATCATTCCGCAATCATTAGTTTGGTTGTTTAATAAGCGTTGGATTTTACACTTACGTACGTTTCTCCCCTTGAAGTTTTTCTCTAGTCTGGACAGCAGAAATTGGTTGGTATGTACACATTCATTCGCCTCAGCGTCATAGCAACCACAACTGCCTGCTGCACTCAGGCTGCACCGCAAACTTGAAGAGATTTATTTGTTCGGTTTGTTTGTAATGCAGTAAAGAATTTGAACAATTATCTATATCTATATCTATATTAAATATATATATATACATTAAATATATAAAGAATATATAATTAGCAGAAATACACATCGACTTTATAATGTGTTTCTTAACAGTTCACGCCACTAAAAAATATATTAAATAGCAATGGGGAGTTTTTAACCACAATCTGGCAACTCCCGTCCTTTCGCAAATATCGCGATAGAGCTGATGTGCTCGCGCTGACAGTGCAGTGAAACAAGTTTCCATCCCTGATGATTAGCAATTTCAAAACAGTAAGTAAATTTACCCTTGGCTGAATTTAATTTAATATTACATTCTACCATGTCAAACGAATAAGGCTAGTACATACGCTTTTCGTGAGTATGATGTTTGGTAAATTAGATTTACTTTGAATTAGTATGCTAACCAGTTAGCAGAATAGTATTGTAACTGATGTCATCATCTTGTATTTTTTAAAAAGATCATTGAGTCCCAGAAAATGTAAACCCAGTAAGTGCTTGACGGACGCCTAACGTGAATATGTTTCTTTCTTTGTCGGAAAAGAGAGGTGCTATATAAGAGTTTACCATGTTTGCTCTGGAATAAAAATCGGTTTAAATGTAGTTATATCATCGTAAAATCGTGACTTCTGATCACATGGTTGGGTCATTATAACGTTGGTTCATAAAATATTAAAATCAGTTTGAAAAGTAGTTGTCTACACTCTCCAATGTCCAGTACTTGAGTTTTATGGGCTGGGCTGCTGCTGTGAAAGTAACAGTGTTCGACAGGTCTTGAACTTTTTGGTTACCACTAACGTTATTCTCTGTTAAATGTTATTCATTTAAACCGTGTGTGTATTATCTTTTCCCCAGGTGAAGTAGAAAATGGCCTCATATTTTGATGAGCATGACTGTGAGCCCACGAATCCAGAAGAACAGTACAGACAGAACGCGCTGCTGGAGCTGGCGAGGTAACCGACACCACAGCGCCATCCAGCGGAACTAAACACATTCAACTCTCAATAAACTATTTACTAACTCTGTTAAAGGGATAGATAGTTCGCCCAAAACTGAAAATTGTTTACTTATTCCTCACGTGTCTGACTTCTTTCTTCTTCTGTTGAACACAAAAGAAAATATATTTTGAAGAAAGCTGAAAACCTGTAACCATTCACATCCATAGTAGAAAAAAACAAATACTATGGAAGTCAATGGTTACAGGTTCGAAACATTCTTCACAATATTGTCTTCAGTGTTCAACATAATAAAGAAGCTCATAAAGGTTTAGAGCCACTCGAAGTTGATTAAATAGTGAGTAAATATAGATTTTTGGGTGAACTATTCTTTTAAGGCCAAATAACACGTGTATTACTTTAGAAAACACAGTGAACTATTTTTTTCTGTTTGTTATAAACAAGTTATATGTTTGGACTGTCGTTGAGCAATCATGAGCAATGAAGTCAAAAAATGTAATAAAACAATATTAAAGGGATTTTACCAAAAAAATGAAAGTTCTTCACCATTTCCTCACACTCAAGTGGGACTAAACTTTTATTATTTTTCTTTCGTCTGTTGAACATGAAACAACATGTATTAAAATATGTATTAATTATGTATTAAAATACATGATTAATTCTAAAAGAAAATCATGTTTTTTTTTTTAAAGATTTATTTTTGGCCTTTATTAGATAGGACAATAATCAGACAGGAAGCGAAGTGAGAGAGAGAGAGAAAGAGTGAGAGAGAAGTAGAGTCTGGAAATGTCCTCGAGCCGGGATTCGACATTTTAAAAATGTCAAAGAATTTCTCACTTTATTTAATCAAAAGGTGGTAAATGCAGTAATACCATGGTAAAACATGATAAAAAATTTTTTATTTAATCCACTTATAAATTTGAAGTTGTGATTCTTTAATTTTATACAAAATATTTTTGAGTCCAAAGAATCCTAAAATGTGATCATTCATTCATTTTCTTTTCGGCTTAGTCCCTTTATTAATCTGGGCTCGCCACAGTGGAATGAACCGCCAACTTATCCAGCATATGTTTTACATATGAGGTTTAAGTCTAACAATGGATAATGCAGTTTTTTTATAATATTAGTAAACCAAGTAAAATTTTGTAAAAAAAAAATAAAATATAATGATGAATGTTTCTTTTCAGAGTTACAGTACTGTTCAAAGGTTTGTGCTCCGTAATTAAACAAAAATATTTAGCAAGGATGCTTTAAATGATATAGTATTGGCATTAAAAATGAAAAATGCCATAAACTGTACTTTTAAAACAAATTTAAACATTATTTACATCAGAAATTTCAAATGGATTTCCCTTTTTATGTAAATATTAAGCAGCGCAACGTTTTTCAACGTTGATTATAATAAGTTTCTCTCTAGCAGCAAATCAGCTTATTAAAATGATTACTAAAGGATCATTTAATTAATAAATAATTGTAATTAAATAGTAATAACATACATAGTGAATTGACATTGGAATTGGTATCATTGGTATTAAAATGTGTATGAATATGACACTATAGAGCTAACTTCTCTACACATATGGCGGCTGCAGGTCTCTGATGCAGGGTCTGGACATAGACTCGGGTTCGTTTGATTTGTCGGACTGGGATCAGCGTCTTCCTCCTCCTGCCGCAAAAGCTGTGGTTCAGAGTCTTCCTGTGGTCATCATCTCCCCTGAACAAGCAGGTGACACAACACTCGTTCACAACAACTCTCCTCAAACTACATTTTAACAGAAGACATTATTGCACGAGCGAACTGGCAGTAAAGGAAACTGCTAATGACTTTAGGTAGATGCTTCCTTGTTAAGTCAATGGCAGCAAGTCCATTCTGAAGCTCTTTCTTTGTTTGTCAGATAAAGGAGTGAAGTGTCCTGTGTGTTTGCTGGAGTTTGAGGAGCAGGAGTCGGTTAGAGAGATGCCCTGTAAACATCTGTTTCATACTGGATGCATCTTGCCTTGGCTTAATAAGGTGATGTTTAGATGTGCTGTTTAATATTCTATGACCAAATATGACATGCGGTATCATTAGCAGTATTTTGGCATTTCATTACAGACCAATTCATGTCCCTTGTGTCGACTTGAACTGCCCACTGACAACCCAGACTATGAAGAGTTCAAAAAAGACAAGGTAAGACCGTGTCATGTCTATTCTGTCATGATTGTAAATGTTTAATAATAGCCTTATGAACACCCCTTCAAGTAAAGCGTTACCTATTATTCATCTGACACATCTCAAAAAAATGTACCTGAGCGTTTAGTGCATGCGTGTCTGTTTACAGGAACGGAGAAGACAGAGAGAACACAGACTAGAGGATCTACACGGAGCCATGTACACATGACCACAAAATGCTTGATACAAATATATATATATGAATTCAGCTTTCAGTCTGTCGAAAGTGAGAGTTTACTGTGCAGGGACCAGGCTTTGAAACGAGTATGTTTGCTTGTATTCGGGTGGGGGGAACAAACAAACACAAAAAAACAGCACAATTTTTAATGTTATTCCTTTTAAGGCTTTTGTATGGCTATGCACTGGGAACTGAGAATTGTAGTCTTATGGATACATTTCTGGTTTTATTAAATGTTTTAAAGCCGTTTGTGTTTTAGTGTGAAATTGAATCGTCTTGCTCCATTATCTTACGCTAATTCGATTTGCTCCCTGAGATTTTTCGTCTTCAAGTGCTGAATAAACTATCATTATAATAAGCAACGGTTGCTATAGCGAATACGATAATTCATAGTGAGTGCACTGGGACACATTAGGCATGGTTTCCATCAGTGGACTCAACTTAAAGGTATAGCTCACCCAAAAAGAAGATATTTTTAAGAAACCCATCGACTTTGTATGAAAGTCAAAAATTGTATGGAAGTCAATGGGGCACTCAGCATTTTTCAAAATATCTTCTTTTGTCTTTTACACAAGAAAGAAGCTCAGTTAGGTTGTTAACATGTGAAGGGTGAGTAAATGACACCAGAAGTTTCAATTTTGGGTGAACTAAGCCTTTAATAAATAAAACCCTTCTTATATAATTTGGTAGAACTCTACCTCACGAAAAATATATGTGAATTTTAGGTGTCTATGTAAAGTTATTGTAATAAACGGAGCAGGAAAACTGTCTGAATTCGTAATGTCAAATTGTCTTTTCCATATTTTTTAAATAAAAAAAACAAAACAAAACATCAAGCTTCTCTAAACATTGTGCCTGTTATTAGTTCTGTGTGTTTCAAAGAATTTCCCACTCAATCATCACAGTCAGACGTACAGATACACTTGTTTTATTCTCCATCGGATGGTTTGGTAATTATTCAATATAAATCTCTTGTCAAAGAAAAGTCATCGAAATGATACACAAGTCTGACTCATTTACATAAGTAATTTATAAAATAAAAATATCCTCTGCAGTGTTTTTTATTTCGATTTTTGGAGTGTGAACATCGTTCTGTTCTCGAGAGACGCAACGTGTCGATAAAAAATACTTTGATTACATCATTTAAAGGCATCAGAAAAATAACTTCTATCCAGAGAACAGCAGAACATCATGACACATTAAGAAAGGAAACCAAAAACACATCTCAATGACTCAGATATTCCTCGTTTTTCCAAAGCGTGGGGATCTTCAATCCTGTATATTAGGAGGACGAAACGTGTCAACATTGTCTCACGATCACAGATACATTGCAAAAGTTGGCAACGAAATGAAAATATCTGACACGAAATAAGAAACGATCCTCGCACAACAATGGGTGACCTATAAATGACTGAACTGTATGAAGTATTGCATGTCAATTTCTTATCAAATGTTGCTGGGATATGGCAGGGAAAAAAGGCAAATGACATCGACATGCGTTACATTAGTTTGACCCGTCGTGTTACTGTACCGCTGTATGCAGTTTGGTGTATTTTGTAACTAATAAACCGTGGAGGTAGCAATAAAGAAAAACAAACATTCAAAATAATATTTCATGGATGGTTTCAGTTGTACAGTGCAGCCCTGTGAATCTTCCCTCGCACGAGAAGAGCTAGAAACAATATTTCAAATAGCTCTCCAATAATAGAGGAGCCAACAGATAAACATGTAATGGTGCCAGGAGACCACGTCTAAATTTACAGCCTAATCATTGGCATGAAAGGCATTTGACCCTTTGAAGGGCAGCAAACAAATGTAACTGGCACATCTTTGTGTGAAACTGAAATGTTAAAGCCCGATACATCTTTCAAAAGCAACGCGGACCCATCTGATTGACAGTATTGAATTGGAAACATCACTCAAATACTATAGTAACATTGTAAGGCCACAATAACCACTCAACCTTCAGAAAAGTTCACATGCGGTTTCCTAGGTTCCAGCCTGGAGACCACACAGTTTCAATCATATAATCATTCCAAAACTTGATAATATTGCAGTCGTTTTCGAAGTGGCTATGTGTCCTGCTACACACACAAAAAAACCAGAGAGTTAATGAATCAAAGGCATACAGTACATATTTAGCGAAATGAATCCTTTGGCAATGGAGAAAAACAAAACGATTTGATTACAGTTTGATTCGTTTCATAACAAACCTACACTAAACAATCCGAAAAGATATGCAAGCAAAATCACTGTTTAAAACGCTGAACTGGTGTGGATTTTCAGAGAAAGAAATATAAAGGAATTTGATTCAAAAAATAGATGTATATAAAAGATACAGGTACATCAATGCAAATATACTTGTTCTACAACTATTTCACTGACCAGGAAGGCAAGGTTAGAGCTGGTGTCACCTTACATCACTTCCTCCTGCTCGAAATGAAAAACAAAACCCACCTCGGACCCACCAGGGAATAAAAAAACCTCAAAAATGAAACAGGACAGAAGCAAGCCAGCGTGACAAAAACCCCACTGCATCATTAAAAAAAAAGGCCACTATTACAAAAAGGGTGATACGACTTAATTTAACAAATTAAATTTACAACGAAAATGTTTTGTTCTTTAATTCCGAAACGATATGTGCTGAAAGGCTATAGTTCGATTCTATATCTTAAACATTCACGATTTCCAAAGAAAAAGATATAATACTCGAATCCTGATAGTCGGCAATTTGAAATAAAAGTGATAGGAACTTAAAATTACGAGTTCATTCATTGTGTTACGTGCAAATCATTCATTTGCAACAGTAAGGGTGGGCAAACAGTAGCAAACCCGAAGAGAGATACCCCTGAAACATTTTGTGCAAACGTGACAATAGACATTTTTCCCCCATCGCCCAGTGCAACAGTTCAAGCAACGGCAAAGCAGCCTCACAAACCACTGGATCTGTGCCAACAACAACTGGAAATCCCCATTCAAAAAAAAAAAAAAAACTTAATTCTTTCCTTATCATACCCAAACAACCCAACAGAAGCTTCTTGCAAGGCAAAACAGGACGAAAAAAAAGACAAATTTGTCAGACGGAACTCAAAATGTAATAAACAACAGTCACACCTGTAAACCCAAACAACTCTTAACGGCAACACAGACTGGACGGGTCCTCTAAGGGTACGTTTACATGCCAACAATGCACTAAAAATGGAAAAGTTTCTTCTTTGCGCTTTTTAAAAAAGTTTGATTTATACTGTTACAGAAAATTCACTTGAAATTTCACAATTTCTCCGTATTTATGAGTTTGATGTTTTTTTTCTTACAAATTAAAAAAATAATGCTGTCATTTAGAGCTATTTGTTCTCTCTCTCTCTCTCTCTCTCTCTCTCTCTCTAAATATACATATATATATAGTATACTGACAATATATATTTATTCTTATATAAATATTAACTTATATTAAATAATATTATATATTAACTTCTGAATTGAAAATATTGTTACTGTGTTATATAACCTTAAAACATTTTTTGTTATTTGATCCAAAAAAGCTCTAAATTACATTTTTACTTTACATTGGTCAACAAAGGTTATGTTTTACTCAAACAAATGACTATAAAATGTAAACCCAGACAAACTGAGACCATTCAAGTGATCTTTCTATAGCTGTAGTAGATTATCCTGTTGTCAACATGATTCCCGTTCACACGGATCCGTGTAAATGACCAAAAAGGATGTATTATGCATGCCCTTCACCGTAAAGAAGCATTATGTGCCTGCACACATACATCCTTATCAATATGCGTATGCATGATGTCCCCGTCTTCGCAAATTCATGTTTTTGGAGGTTTACAAAAAGGTGACGCCACCATTTGCAAAATGCTGTTGTCAAGTAAACAAACAGCCAAAAGCGCAAACAACATTTTCCAGTTTAGTTGAAAAATGGGTCATGTAAATGTCCCCTAAATCAGTTTGATTTCTGTGTGGGAGCACCATCGTGAGGCGGCATCTCACGTGGCAGTATGTGACTGTGTGTGTGCTGTGTTTAAAGCATTGCGATGTTCTCAGGGGTGCAGTTCAGATGGGTGGAGGTGCTGCTTCCTCCTGGAGACTTTAAACTCTTTGTAGTGCTGCTTCCCAGGGTGCCAGCTTGGACGTCGTCTCCGATCATGACGCCGGGCCCGTGCGACAGGTTCCGCTGCAGGCCGGCTAACATTGTCTCTGTTGTTACAGTTCCAAACTCGTAGGTAAAAGTCCCGTAGAAGACGAGGATGACCACTGTGAAGACCCATTCGCAGATGGCTGCTGCATGCTGTAAGACGAAGCTCTCGTGGATGAAGAATATCCCACCTGAGAGAAACCGTCAAGGACTCAAACCTTTTCAAAATTCATGCGAGCTGAAGGCACAGCTGGTCCCGATGGAATTAGATTTAGCGAGGAAAGTCGTGGATTATTTATGGAGCGACTGGTTAATTAGCTGCTCTCGTAGTTACATCACCCGGCAACCCATTAGCTGCCTCCTTTTGCTCATAGTGGAGAAAAAACAATTCATAAATCATTGACGAACACAGCAGCGATAAAGCAGGAAGGCCAGGAGACTCCAGCTGGCCTCATCCGTCTCCATGCCGACATTTACACCAAAGCAATTAGATTATACCTCTACTACAATATGAGTCAGGGGCTTCGTGATCGTGACAAGAACCTCAGCAGGAAGAGAAACAGATAAAAGCTCAGCGCTAGGGCTTTCCTTGCTCTGATTGTGTGGTGAATTATTTAAACAGCTGATGCTAAATGGTAGAGTTCACCCCCAAAAAAATGTTAATTAAGATATCCGTAACAACATCCTAATGTTGTTACAAACCTGTTTACCGTATTTGAAGAAAGTGTAACGTAATCAGCAAGTGAAATCGATGTGAGTAAGCCTCAAGGGGCACACTAAGACATTTATACTACTGCATTTTAGGTTTAAAACATATGTTGTTGTTGTTTTTTTATAATTACTTTTTCAAGGTTTTCACCTTTAATTGATAGGACAGTAAAGAGTATAGACTCTGGGGAGCAGAAACAGGGGAAGGATCAACAAAGGAACTTGAGGCAGGAATTGAACTCGGGTCACCGTGAGCACTGGAGTGCTACGTGTCGACGAACTAACCACGATGCCATTGGTGCCAACTAAAACATATGTTTTGTTACAATTATTTTCCCAGAGATGGGTTGCAGCTGGAAGGGCATCCGCTGCGTAAAACATATGCTGGATAAGTTGGCGGTTCATTCCGCTGTGGCGACCCCAGATTAATAAAGGGACTAAGCCGAAATGAAAATGAATGAATGAATGAATGTTACAATTATGCCTAGTGTCCACACTACTCTAGTATATTTGACCTGCAAAAACAGAGCATTCTGAAAAAGAGTTTTTTTGAAACACAGTAATAACGCCAACCTGTATATGGAGTGATTCTAAACCACTGTTTTAAAACTAAAACGCACTAGTGTAAATGCAGCCTAAAGACCCTAGTATACTTCAAACGAAATCAAAGAATGAACTGAAATTACGTAATTTCGAACTAAATCCGGGCAAAACGAAGTTTGTTTCAGCAGTTCAGAATAGCTAACCAAAGCGTGCTTTTTGGGGGAGTTTGTTTTGGCTATTCATAAACACCGTTCATATTACTGCATTTTACTTTTACAGTAAAACGTATATATTTTGTTATGGTAATGCCTGGTGTCCTCAATATTCCAGGATCTTCGACCTGCAAAACCTGAGCATTTTGAAAACGCTGAAGACCCCGTATTAGTTTGGAAATGCTAGTGTTGTTTCATTATAGATGGATTGAAATGCAACATTTCGAAAATGGAGGAGCCACTATATACAATCCTGTCTGACTGGTCTTCTGGACTATTGCGTATCGTTCCCAGATTCGTAAAACCCTTCTCATTTGACCATTACTCTACCAGTACACTGCAAGTACATATGCCAGAAAAATATGCACATGCCCAGTGAGTGTGATTGGTCTGCATCATCCAGTTTAGGCTGCAAAGTGTACACAGTGAACGTTTTTTTGTTGAAACACAGTAAAACGGCAGCCTGGATGAGGAACATTTTCATTCTAAAACCGAAACGCAGTAGTGTATACGCAGCTTAATGTCCCTGTTATACATCAAACAAAATAACAGGACGAACTGAAATAGTGTCCTTTCTAACAAAATTTGTTCCAAGTTCTGAATAAAGTTTGTTTTGGGAGTTGGAAACAGATCACCAAAGGGAACTTTTTGGGGAGTTTGTTTTGGCTCCTAAACAGCCTTGAGCATTGGTTTGTCACAATTAAGCAATTGCTGGGTGTTTTCTGAAACTCTGCCTTCTTTGATGTGTGATTGATTGGAGTTGAGGGCAATGCGGTGGCGCAGTGGGTAGCACAATCGCCTCACAGCAAGAAGGTTGCTGGTTCGAGCCTCGGCTGGGTCAGTTGGCGTTTTTGTGTGGAGCTTGCATGTTCTCCCCGTGTTCGCGTGGATTTCCTCCAGGTGCTCCGGTTTCCCCCACAATTCAAAGACATGCGGTATAGGTGAACTGGGTAAGCTAAATTGTCCGTAGTGTAAGTGTGTGAATGAGTGTGTGTGTGGATGTTTCCCAGTGATGGGTTGCGGCTGGAAGGGCATCCGCTGCGTAAAACATATGCTGGATAAGTTGGTGGTTTATTCTGCTGTGGCGACCACAGATTAATAAAGGGACTAAGCCGAAATGAAAATGAATGAATGAATGAATGATTGGAGTCTCATCCACAGAGGTGAAACAGGAGAAAAACAACTCCAAAACAACAACACCAAGTTAGCAATGACTTGTATTCAGCGTGAATACACTGAAGAGTCGAGAAGCAGATCTGGTACAAAGTGTATGATGTACAATTGTTCGCGGAGAGATTTTAAAGACTCAGAGGGGGCCACACAACAGACGAGAAGAGCCAGCACATAGTGCCATGTTTTTTTTTAACATTCGAAACATTGCTACATTCGATGTCTGTCTGCTGCAAATAGAAAACAAAGTAAAGATGTGTTGCGCCCGTTTTGTGAGATACAAATGGAATCAAAAAATTACAAAAAAAGCAATCCATGCATTTGAAATTTTTTTTACAAAAGTATAAACTTATCATAAAACTAGTATTTTGGAGCAATATGTTAGCTCTGTGTGAGGAACTATCTTTGTGTGAGGAAATGAAAGTTGTGTCAAAGGCAGTAGGCTTCTTGTCAATTAAAAATAGAAGACTTTACTCAGACCAAATGCTTGTGGATGACCAGCAAAAATGTTTCACAGATAAATAAAAATCACAGAGGTTTAGAACCTGAAGGAGAGTAAAAAAACTTTTTTTGGGGGGGACTAGACTAGACTAGGATATAAAGAAATATTCACTATAGTCTACAGTCCAGAATTCCTCTGATCAAAGGATTAACAAAATGGATGAAGAATTTGCATTTTATGTGAACACTGCCTTTAAATAGCAACAGTTCAGATGTGAACACAGATCTACATAGTCAAATAGGTAGTTCATGTGTAAAAAAACACACAAGTTTTTACGTCATATTCAACAAGAAAGGATACTGAGAACCAGTGTGATGAGAGCTCCAGTAGCCAGAGCCACGCGCACATGAGCCATCCAGTAGTCCAGAGCGGTGACAGCCACCCTGTAGGTCAGCAAACACTGCAAACACACAAACAGAATTCCTGCAGGAAAGGCGGCGCCTGCACCCACATAGTGAAGTGTCTTAGCGTGGTCCACCTGGTCAAAAAAACAATGGATCGTTATTCAAATTGTAATAATAATAATAAATCAAACACTGAATATAACAAACCAAGACACCGTGACAGCTAGCAAACTTTTAAAGCCTCCAACTTGAAAGACACAGTCAGGTTTGTCTTCCTGCAATAAGAAACTTGCCTGCTGCACACTCAGCACACAGATGGAAGTGCTATTAAGGATGAGGGAGTGGAATGCCCTCTAAAATCCATTGTGAAGAATGAGACGGCTGCATGCATGGATCAATACTAATCACTTTGAGAACATCAGCCTTTCTGAAACACTCTGGTGCTGATCAACGCATCAGTCTGATGCACTGAATTTACAGCCCATGAAAGAGTGAAGAGTCAGCCTCTAATGTCTTCTCACACAGCACTACCAAAAGCCCAAATGTAAGATGCCGTTTTTGGTTTCAGTGATGTGTAAGGGAATTATTGTTTTAATGATGGTTATCAGACAATGACCACTGGTGGCAAAGTATATTTACGTCATCACTTCAGTACTTAAAGGAATAGTTCACCCAAAAATATCAACTTTGCTAGCATTTACTAATCCTCCACTTGTTCCAAACAATTTGCATTTCTTTTTTTCTGTTGAATACAAAGGAAGATATACTGAAGAATGTTGGGAAAAAACAACTATTTACTTCAATAGCAATTTGGTTCCTACTATAGATTTCAATGGTTACTTTTTCCAACATTCATCAGAATAACATGTTTTGTGTTCAACAGAAGAAAGAAATTCATAAAAAAGTTTAGAACCACTTGAGTGTGAATAAATGGTGAGGACATTTTCATTTTTGGGTGAACTATCCCTTTAAGGGGATTTTCCAACTTCCTGTAATTTGGAATGAAGTGGAATAATAAGTTTTCCAAAACATAAAATCATACTTTTATGCTCTGGAAATATACATACAAGATAAGTTGTTCTTTATCTTGAGTTGAAGAAATAAACACATAAACTCAGACATGATAGCAGTGTCTGATTCACAAACGATCCGATTCTTTCAAGCTAACCCGATAAACTGGATTGTGAATTCCAATGAGTCATATGTGAACAACTCAACAAATCCTGTGTGAGTCAAGTCATCAGTTAACGAGTGTATATCAAAATGAGCCAAGAAAAGGAGATCCTAAAAGCATGAGTGTGTGTGTGCATCTAAATGGCATGAAAAGTTACTAATGCAGAATTTATAAGTATTGTAAATAAATTGGGCAACATGTTTAAGCACAAGGGCAAGATGTTTAAGTCCAATTTATGTCCATATTAGTGTATCACCATCTGAACGAAGATGGGTTATATTTTAGAAAAAAACAACAACAAAAGGTTAAAATAATGCAACTTCATGCCTATGGGCCTTATTTATTTATTTTTAACGTTGCATCTCAAATGGCACACTATACACTTATACATTATGCACTTATGTACTTGTACATTCAACCATGTAGTGCATTACTGCATCCCAATTCGCATACTATCCATCCTAAATAGTATTGGAAAATAGAATTAGTATGTCCCAAACCGTAGTATGTTGAAAAGAGTATGCTAAAGATTCCCGGATGATAAACTATTTCCAGTAGAAATACTAGTCCGTACTCTAACC
>CAIGQW010000350.1:2453279-2472610 GCA_903798125.1 Danio choprae | reverse complement strand
TACACAGTATGATATGCAGTGAAATGCTTACATGCATGTTATATTTTATCTGCAACAACAATGCGAACTTATATAAAGACGTGCTTGGAAATTAACTTCTGAATGTATAATTATCCAAAGACCTGAGGACATTTCTCTGCATGAAAGACCCATAAATGATTGACAGATTAACATGCTGCTGCATTTCCAATAAGGTAGGTAATTAAATATGGATGTAACTAAAAAACACAATGGTTCGTTAATGAGGAAGTAGTAGGTCCCAAAGCTTGCATACTCTTCTGTTACACACTCAAAAGTATGTGCTTTTTCTTTACAAAAAGTATATACGTTTAGGACGTAGCACAAGTATGCTAATTGGGAAGCAGCACTATTGTAGATGAGTTTAGTGTTGTCCCAAATGGAACACTAACATTTTTTAACTAAACAGAAATTAACAGTTGCCAAATTAATGAAATAAATGACCAGACAGTACCTGTCATGAGTACAACCATCATCAGGAGGTGGCATAATTACTCAAGTAGAAGAATTTTGCTTGCACAATCCTAAATAAATAAATGAAGCTCAGAGCCAAATAGCCCGCTACAAGAGCAAAGCTGTGACCATTAAGTGTGTGAAGTGTTTCACACTTCTTTTTAACGGTTGAATAAGTGCAACATCCGGGTATTTAAAGTGCACTTATTCTTTTTAGAATAAAAAAAATTATTTCAGTATGAATGCACTACTTATACTATTTATACTACATAATGGGGTAGAATAGTGTATATGTATGCGATTTATGATGCACCTATAATATATTTCATTACTCAAGTGCACTACACTGATAATAGCCATTGTAAACACTGTTAAGGCAAAACAGAGTGACTTACCTGGAAGTTGCCCACCATGACGAGTCCCACAGCATTGGTGCATCCGGACACAAGTCCACTGGTGTTGAGCCAGCAGTGGTTCCTGTGCTCGATGATCTGGGCATACCGTAGTAAACACACCAACACCACTACACACAAAAATACAACAGAAACATCAAGTAAAGAAATCAGACCAATTCACATTTCCTTTGTTTTTTTTTGTGTGAAGTATAGTTGTTTTTTTGAGCATTGATTATTTGCAATATAGTTTTCATAATATACTATTACTATATATTACTAATATATATATATATATTTTTTTTTTTTTTAGAAGAAGGCTATCATAAATATTTGCCACAATATATACCAAAAATCCTGTAAGGCATATTTAGAACAACAATCATTTGATGACATAATAAAGGATTTTTTTTTCTGAGGGTGGCATTGCAGCGGCAAAAAACTTATTAATTTTATTAATTTATTAGTAAATAAATAAATTTATTAAAATCTTTTTACTTTTCTCCTATCCTTCATTATCCTTCAATGAATGTTTGTTACTCTGAATGACAACGAAACAGTATTTGATACATATTTTCACAGTTTACACAAAAGGTTATTTGAAACATTAGACATTTCAGTTGCATTTAATGATATCTATGTACATAAATTCACTATCATCCATTTGATTTGATACAGACACCTAAAAAGAGATCTGTAATCCTTGACCTACATATACTTTAAATGCGAGGTTGTATTTAAAATAATCAAACATTACTGGAATTTTTTTTTTTTTACAATTGTTTTACTTTTTGTTCAATCAAATAATAGCACTTGAACACCCTCTTGAAGAGCCTCATCACCCTTGTGGTGTATTACTCCGCCCAGATAGAGAGACAACTCGCTACAGTTTGACAAATATTGCAGCTGTTGGACAACATAATGTACTTTTGAGGCTTTTTAGATGAGAATAAAGTTGTTTAGATTGCAACTATGCAGTTTATTTATAAGGGTTGTGCCTATTTTAAAATATTTTTAATTTCGGATATTCAGCACGTCGGCGGCCATCAGCCTGTCATTGAGTAGAGGAAAGAAATTGAAAGTTGACGTTCCTCTAAAAGATGGCGATAGAGACCGCATAATAAGTCAACAACTCACGTAAATGTCAAACTACAGCTGAACAAAATATTATAGAACAGGTAAGTGACATTTTAAGTCCATCTCTCTCTTTTGTATTTTGTAGTTGTGAATTTATACCATAATAATCTGGTAGTGTTTGCTTTGCTTTGGCTTTTTCAAGGGTAATTATTGTGATATCCCGATTGCAACAGAGAAATATTGTGAAATTTCTGCAGACTGATGGCATTTCATGCCGTTCAGTCTTATAATCTTAAAATGTCAGCAAAAGCAATTGTTTTGTCATCACTTTAGACCAGGGGTGTCTGGAGGGCCGGTGTCCTGGAGAGTTTAGCTCCAACCCTAATCAAACACACCTGAACCAGCTAATCAAACTTACTAGATATACTAGAAACTTCCTGGCAGGTGTGTTGACGCAAATTGGAGCTAAACTCAGCAGGACACCCGCCCTCCAGGACCGAGTTTAGAAACCCCTGCTTAAGACATTATGCTAGAGAATCATTCAAATACTAGTTCTAAAGTGATGTTTGTGAATTAGCAACGGTTTCTGCCGTTCTGACGGTTAACTGCAGATGTGAATAAATGGGGGAAAAAGTAGCTCCTTATGCAAAAAGGGTTTTTGAGACTCCTTATTTGACTTTCTTTTTTATACACACGATTACGCCGTCAAACTGTTGTATAAACGCAATATCACACTCGTAGCAGCAATAACACTCGGCCTCGAGCCAATGCACGCCTCCCACCAGTGCCGATATACAGCAATATCGCACTGCTACTCATGTGATACTGCTTATATATCGCAGAAAAACTAAATATTGCAATGTCAGATTTTTCCAATATCGTGCAGCCCTATTCCTAATCACATAATCACAAAAAACTCAATTTCGGCTCACACATTACACACCGCATAATGAAGCAACACAGTTAAAACAACCAATACATGATGACATATTAAGATCATGTGTGCTTAAACAAGTATATGTTATTGCAGCATCTCTGCTATTAAGAACGCAAGGCTGCTGACTGCTTCCATTCATGCTTTTGTTCTCTGTTATTCAATATGTCACTGCCGGTGTGGAATATGTGGAAATATGAGAACGTGTGGTCTTACCCATGAAAGCTCCCACATTACCGATGAGACTGAACAGACAGCTCTCTGGAGGGTAGGATCCACATTTACTGCATCAAAGTGAAGATAAAGGGATTGTTAGATTGTGACTGAAATAAACGCAGACTGGAAAGAGGAAGATGCTTAAAATAAAGCGCTACCTGATGAGGGGGATGTCTTGAAGGGTGCAGCATGTTTTCGGGAAGCCCGGTTTGGCTGTTTCTTCTGTGCACGTCACATTGTATGACCTTTAAAACAGCGGCGGTGACAATCAAATGACAAACACCACGTGTTCTTTGTGAACGGAGCAAAACAAAGGCAGCTTACCAGTTTTCGACAGGACAAACATGGTGGTTCATTACAGCCATTGCATATCTGAGGAGAAAGCAAAATGTGGTAACACTTTAATTTAGGTCACAATTTACAGTATTAACAAACCAATAACTAACACTACTAGCTTAATAAACTACTAATTATCTGTTTATTAATAGTAAGGTAGAAGTTGGGTTTAGGTTTTGGGTAGGATTAGGGATGCAGAATAAGATCATACTTTATAACTCCTAATGAACCGTTAATATCTTACTAATAGACAGGTAATAAGCCAGTAGTTAATAGCATGAATTGTGATTTAAAGTGTTACCTAAAATGTTAAACATTGCAAAAAATGTTTTCTTATTTGATTTTTTTGTCTTGTTTCTAATCTAAATATCTAAATATTCTTAAATCAAGAAGCATTTTCTAGACAAGCAAAAAAAATTGTCTTGTTTTCAGAAATAATATGCCAAAATTAAGTGAGTTTTTCCTTAAAACAAGCTAAATAATCTGCCAATGGGGTAAGCGAAATAATCTTAAATCAAAATGAAAGACAAGATTATTTTGTTTTGCCCGCTGGCAGATTATTTTGGAAAAAATATTTTTGTAAAGCAGTATTCTTGCAGTGAATCTGTATATTTGCAAGGAAAAACTCTTCTCAACTTTATTTAACATTTTTAAGGGGCTATATGAAGGATTCAGAAAACGCTTATCAATATTGTTGAGCTATGTTATTGTATGTGTTCTTAATTTACCCTGTGACCTAGTTTCTGGAGGTGGGAGGGGTCATACACTGGTGCGCAATCATCAATAAATGGCCACTGTTCATTCCCATTTTTTTTGTTTTTGCATGCAGGCCAAACAGAACTTGACTGTCTGTATGTTACTTTTTTTTCCCCAGACACTGGTGGTCAATAAGTGAACTTCCAGGTAGGTGTGTAGAAGAAAGTTGAAGCTAAACTATGCAGGACACCGGCCCTCCAGGTCCGAGTTTGAGCACCCTTCACCTAGACAGTCAGGTAAGGTCTTATTTCATTACAAGCTTTTCACACATTGGCAATAAAAAAGTTGATTAAAGCATTCATTCTCTTACATATAGCCCTTTCAGTAGGTTTTGAGATGTTGTATAATCACAGGTTACAGCATAATAAACTCACACTATCCATATGCCAGTGATGGAGAAGGCAGCCAGGCTGACAGGCAGTACGATCCAGGCAGTCATTGGTCTGACAGTGGGGCCAGTCTGTTCCAAGCATGAGGGGGAGGAACACAGAGGGCTGGCGGGGTGAGATACGGGGGGAATGACGAGGGGGCACTGACATGCAAGGACACACAGGGAGGGGACATGAGAGGAGGAGAGGGATGCCACACTTGCTCCTTCCTTCCAGCCGCCAAATCCAGGCCTGATCAGTGTTTTTTTTTTGGGGAGGAGGGTGAAAATTCATGAGAGAACATGTTATTGACATATTTAATTAAAATAAACATTATAATAGACAAACTTTAAAGGCATGAAACATGATCACAATCCATTTTAGTTCCACAAAATGACATTTTGCAAGGCAGAAGGCTCATTAAGGGAAAAAGGTCAAATATACAGTAAGAGTGATTGCTGACATTTGCTCTATGGTTAATAATCCGGTCTTTACATTTAAAGGGATAGTTCACATAAAAAAATAAATAAAAAAAAACGAAATTATCCCATAATATACCCTTAAGCCATCTTTGGTGCCTTTGTTGTTTCAAACACATGGGACTTTATAATATCTTGGCTCTCACATTTGTTTAGCTCCAAAAACCACATCCTTACATCATAAAATAATATATGACTGAAGTGCATAAAAAAACTTCTGAAAGTGAAGTGACTTTAAAACTTTTTTTCATTTATTTAAAACTTTATAAACTATTAATTTAGACTTTTGAATTATATAAAAAAAAAGTACCACATCATTTCATTTGACAAAAAAGTTTTCCCCCATTGGTTCATACTGTATCTCCTCCATTTTTATTTATTTATTATTATTATTATTATTATTTTATTTATTTATATACTGTATGTTTTACTGTTTGTTTGTTGCTTAGTTTCGATTGAAAAAGCTAAATAAAATATATAATTCAGAACTATTCATTTTGAACTACTGTACACACAAGAGCGTCTAGTTACAAAACAGGTCGCTGGCATAGAAGAAGCATCTCTTTACCATAGATTTTTATTTTAGCAATACTGTAAAATTTGCAATAATATATCCATCTAAGGCCTCACAGTAGCGCAGTGGGTAGCACGTTCGCCTCACAGCAAGAAGGTCGCTGGTTTGAGCCTCGGCTAGGTCAGTTGGCGTTTCTGTGTGGAGTTTGCATGTTCTCCCTGTGTTGGCGTGGGTTTCCTCCGGGTGCTCCGGTTTCCCCCACAAGTCCAAAGACATGCGGTACAGGTGAATTGGGTAGACTAAATTGTCCGTAGTGTATGTGTGTGAATGGGTGTGTATGGATGTTTCCCAGAGATGGGTTGCAGCTGGAAGGGCATCCGCTGCGTAAAACAAATGCTGGATAAGTTGGCGGTTCGTTCCGCTGTGGCGACCCCAGATTAATAAAGGGACTAAGCCGAAATGAAAATGAATGAATGAATATCCATCTAAAAACAGTGAATTCATATGTCTATTCAGGATTTTCCTACATCATACTTCATGCTATCATGAACATATGTACAGCAGTAGTTGGAAGGTTTATCCTTTTTAAAATATGTATATTTTATGCTACAAAGACCTATTATGTGTATGTTGGATGTATGCAACTTTCGGGAAACCACAATTGACCAGGATATTTTAAATATAACTTTGATTGAGCTGGTCTGAAGAAGAAAGCCATACACCTAGGATTTCTTTCAGTAAGTAATTATAAGGATATTTTTCTTTTTGGGGGGGAACTATGCCCTGAAATTGTGGAATGATCTTCCAGCTGATAGTAGTAAAGCAAAATCCTTTTAAAGTACACCTTGAAGAAAAATGACGTGTTCACATTTCTGGATTTAATTATGCTCAGTTTTTGCTTATAACTTTATCTTGGGAAAATCCCATTTAAAGACACTAATTAAAGTCAATTATTAATATTATTAGCCATAACAAAATGTCTTTTTAGAGTGGAGCAAGTTATTACAATTTGATAATTACGCAAATATACTAAATTACCAGAGAAATAAAAAAAAGCAACATATGCTGTACAATTACTTATCCAAATAATATACTTTCAGTACGGGTCTGATACAGTCCTATACTGTGGCAGGCCTTCCTACCAGTGCAGATTCCGACCAGATTTTGCTAGTATAGGCTTTAATCAGCCAAACAGAAACCACACCACACCCTTCCTGATCTCATTTCACCGGCTCTCAGTTGTGGCCCAAATCAAATTTAAAGTTGTGGCGTTATGTTTCAGGACTATTGCTGGAACATCTCATTACTACAAACGTAAAGTCGACATTTGTGCTCTTCATCCCTCTTTACACCTGATATTAAGACACATTTTTTTAAATTGTTTTAAAAGCTTTGTTTCTTTTTTAAGTTACTTTGGAAAAAGAGTGCAATGCATTCATTTGAGGAAGAAATGGAAGCAGAAGCAAATCTTTCTTTCCTCAACGTGCACACATTGGGCAACAAATTTACTGAAATGAAGACTAAATGGAGAGTGGGGGTTTGGTTTTATCCAGTTGTTGATTAGATAAAGAAGGGAGAGAGGAGCAGAGGTTTAAAGGAATAGTTAATCCAGAAAATGTCAATTACCCCATAATTTACCCACCCTCAACCATCCTCGGTGTAAACGACTTTTTTAGACAAACATAGTCAGAGAGGTTTTAAATTTTACCCTGTGCATGAAGTTTGAATTAACATTTTTCAATTCTACACTCAAATGACTGACTTCTGACATGATGTATGATGCATGATGATGATGATAATGTACTCCAGTTCAAACAAATATGGCTTTGCAAAAAACATCTTCTTCTCTTATAGTGAAATCCTCTGAAATGTTTTGAATTACTTTCAATTAGTTACCAGTGTTACTTGTCTTCAGCTACCTTGTGCTACACCGTAAAAAAAAAAAGTTGATTCAAAAAGACTCAATTCAAAATTGTAATGCAACTTGCTGCAGAGCTTTTTAAGTTGAGTCAAGTTTTACAGTGTATGTGAATTTACGGTGTACAGTGTTTTACAGTTTATCTAACATAAAAAAGTTTCAGTGACTTAAGCTATGTTTATAAGCTATATATTTATATTTTTTTATTATTTGCAGCTGGAAGGGCAGCTGGAAGGGCATCCACTGCGTAAAACATATGCTGGATAAGTTGGCGGTTCATTTTGCTGTGGCGACCCCAGAAGGGACTAAGCCGAAAAGAAAATGAATGAATGAATTATATATATATATATATATATATATATATCCCTAATTTTTGGATGAAAATAATAACATTCATTTTCATTTCATGCCAACTTCATAAAAAAGAAAGTGAATATTTAATGTCATATTTACCTTAATTACAGCCACAAAACCAATGTAGGCTCACACACATATTTGCTGTCTCATTGTTTTTGTTGCTTCTTCCTCTCACACATTTTGCCCTTCTGACCCATTGATTAAATAACCAAGAGCACTTCTAGTTCAAAGTCACATCCTGCAGTCTTGTGTGTGTGTGTGTGTGCTGCAGTGATTTTGTTGTAAAAACATAAGCTTTACTGGAATTCTGCACATGACCGCCACATGATGCTGTCTGGAAACCTGGATAGCAATACCAGTAAGTGGTAACGTTAGACCACTAATGAGCTGTGATATGATGCCTGCAAAGCTGTCTAGACAGGTACATACAGTGTGTAATAAGAAAAACCAAACTTTATACACTACACAAGCGGAATCAGCACTTGAAGGGCTGTCACTGATGTTAACAACAACTGTGCTGCTGACTTTAGGTCACTCACCTGCATTAGAAACTAAAATGTCATGCAGGTGTCTTTCGCTTATCTTATTTTACTACATGTTTTGTAGTCAAATCGAGTCTTAATGTCTTTTGGTTCGTTTCTAAATTTACTAACGTTAGCTGACTGTCAAGTAATTGTGCGTTCACTAGCAATGAAGCTAACAGAGGTTGTGTTTCTAAACCTAGTGAGGGGACTTCCTAAGCAGCTTTTTTTTGGGAAAACATTCGAACGTGACTGTGATGCCCCAATATGCTGTCTAGATAGGAAGCTCGCTCGGTTCTGAGACAGACGAATAGAGACCAGATAAATCTCGAAACGACTGGTTCCTAACGTTAGACAGATCAAGAGATCATGCGGAGTTCTTTCGGGGAAAATTCGTGGTAATGTTATATCTAAAACAATCAAATAAGGCAGTCATATTTACATACCTTAAGTCCTGCTACTCCCTGCTTCCAACCTCACTCAACCTTGGTTGTTCCTTTAAGATAAGGCACTGTTGCCAAACCTTCTCCTCGCGACTCACTGTAATTGTAGTTCTTTGTCTAAAGAAAACGAATGTGATTGGTGTTTTTTTATTTTAACATGGCTACATTACCCACAATGCCCATGTACGGCGACCGAGGAGCTCGAAACTGGGAAGACTAGTGTTGCAGCGACGTTTGAAGGAACAACTGTGTAACTTCAAGAGGTTTTTTAAAGAAAGAAAAAAAGCATGACAACTTTTTAAAAATGTATAATGATGATGATAAAAATAATATTAATAATAATAGATTCTCAGTTGTTTTATAAATTCGTTTAGGTATGTTGCATTTAACATGTAGGACTATGTATAAAGATTTAAAATGTAGCATAATAAAAAGTGCATTATTCATTTTGTACAGTCATTCATTCATTCATTTATTTTCTTTTCGGCTTAGTCCCTTTATTATTCTGGGGTTGCCACAGCGGAATGAACCGCCAACTTATCCAGCATATGTTTTACGCAGCGGATGCCCTTCCAGCCGCAACCCATCACTGGGAAACATCCACACACACTCATTCACACACATACACTACGGAGAATTTAGCTTACCCAATTCACCTATACCGCATGTCTTTGGACTTGTGGGGGAAACCGGAGCACCCGGAGGAAACTCCCCGAACACGGGGAGAACATGCAAACTCCACACAGAAATGCCAACTGACCCAGCCGAGGCTCGAACCAGCGACCTTCTTGCTGTGAGGCGATTGTGCTACCCACTGCGCCACCGTGAGGCCCCCATTTTGTACAATTACGAATTATTATTCATATGTCAGCAGATTCTTTAATGTAAAGACAGGTACATTGTCTTAGAATGGCAGGTCATTTTGCTTGCTATATAGCCATAGTACAAAAAACATTATTAACATTAATAACAGGCCTTTCCATCTTTGCTTTCATTTTGCTGTAAGAATGAAATAACACGTTAAATTAACTCTTTATAATGTATTTAAAATCAGTGATGTTGACAATGTTTTAATAAAGTTCAGCAGGTATGAGCTAATATCAGCAATTTATATTTATTTTCATAAGAAAGGTTTTGTCATAGGTGTACAGTAATATTTTATAATTAAATACAGATTTCTTGTAGATTTTTTGGGTTGTAATCTCATTTAATGAAGCATATTTTAAGAGTCAGTAAATATGGAGTCTGCCTAAATACAGCAAATAAAAAAATAGCTTAAAGATGACATCAATACTGCATCATCAATACAGCCAAAATACATGATGAGGATGGCATGCTCTTCGAATTGTGTGTTTACTAAGTTTTGTGCAATTTCACCTGACCGTTCATCTTTACATTTTCTCTAAAAATGACACTCCATTACACGCTTTGGAAATGCACATTTAATAATTATGGGTCGCCACAGCGGAATGAACTGCCAACTTATCTAGCATATGTTTTACACATCGGATGCCCTTCCAGCTGCAACCCAGCACTGGGAAACATTCATACGCACTCATTCACACACATGCACTACGGCCAATTTAGTTTTATTCAATTCACCTACAGCACATTTCTTTGGACTTGTGGGGGAAACCGGAGCACCAGGAGGAAACCCACGCAAACACGGGGAAAACATGCAAACTCCACACTGAAATGCCAAGTGGCCCAGTCAGGACTCGAACCAGCGACCTTCTTACTGTGAGGTGACAGTGCTAACCACTGAGCCACCGTGTTGCCCTTACTTTGGAATAAAATTATATATGTATAAACAGCCAAACTAAAAGAAATAAGAAAAATATACTATGAAATAATGTGAAAAATGTCCTTCTTTGTTAAATATCACTTTATTTGAAAATATATGAAAAAAGAATTTAAATAGGAGGGCTAATAACATATAATATGAACATTATATTCAATTCTGTAATATAATTTAATATTGGGTAGGAAAGGTGCACATTATTGGAATGCATACTGTTTTAGCGTCCTTTTGTTTTAAGTAAATAACATATTATAGCGAACATAATGTATAGTGAACCTTAAGTCGTATTTACACAGTCAATTTATGGTGGCCCTAAAGAGGGCCTGTGTCTGCTCAGAATTCAGTGTAAAAACGGTATGCCTATATACAGACAGATGCCGGTATAAGATGCCTATAGAGAGACAGAGGGTATTACTGACAAGAGAGAAAGAACAATCTAAATCTATAGACCGTAAAAAACTGACATGACTCTAGATGGCAGCAGACATTAATAAGTCAGATCTCTGCAGTAAATGGCAGTTGCAAGCTTATTTTCATGCCATGTAGTAATTTGCATCTCTATTAATGAATTCTTGACAGGTCACTGCACTGAACAGAATACTTCATCTCCCACGTTTGACTTCAGTTAGCTTTGTAGTAAAACATCAGTAAAATGACACACAAACAGCTCAAGAACTAGCTTTAAAGGGATGCTTCACCAAAAAATGCTGTCATTATTTACGCGTCCTTCACTTGTTTAAAACACAGGAGTTCCTTTCTTCTGATATTTTGAAAAATGCTGAGAACCACTTACTTACATAATTTTTTTTTTCCTACGACAGAAGTGGATGGGTCCCAGCAACTGGCATTCTTCAAAATATCTTCCTTTTGAGTTTAAAAGAAGAAAGAAACTCATAAAGATTTAAAACCACATTGCAAATGAGCAGGTAAAAAATGAAGTCATTTTTTTTTTTTGGGTGAACTATCCCTTTAACCTATTGATTAGACCTCAACATTAGTCCTCTGTCTAATTTAGGGCGAACAAAAACAAGTACCAAGTTTTCAAGTGCCATGGTCATAATATAAGATGTAGACAAGAAGGGGTGTAAATGTAAAAGTCATTTAAAAAAATTGAGAACTGTTCATTTTTGGGAGAATTACACCTTTAGCAGAAGCAGAGAGAATCCCATGTTCTGAAAACTATACCTCATACACTCAAAAAATTAAGTTTGCTGTTTGTTCAAACTACTAAACCAACACAATTCTTGAGTTCTTTGGGGGGACAACTTGATTATTTTATGTTCAATCTACTTAAATTGGTAAAAACTAGGTAAACCTAAATGATGAGGTCATTTTCATGTTTGGGTGAACTATCCCTTTAACTCATTGATTAGTCCTCAACATTAGTCCTCTGTCTAATCTAGGGCGAACAAAAACAAGTACCAAGTTTTCAAGTGCCAAGGTCATAATATAAGATTTAGACAAGAAGGGATGAAAACGAAAAAGTCATTTAAAAGCTGAATATTACATTTCAGGCACACTGTAATCAACTACATACATGACATCAAACGACACTGATATCCTATTCCTGACAGCTGATCGATTCAATGATTTGAGAACTCAGATAGCATTGCGAACGGCGATTTCAAACCACACACACTTTAAGCTATGCACACTTAAATCAAACTGGCTACAATGAATGACTGAATGTATTTTTAATCTAAGATGAATCTATCCATTTGAAACTAATGATTGAAAAGGAGCTTCATGTTTTATTTGGCAGTAGCTTTCAATGTATTCCTGAGTCAAAGTCACTACAGTGGATCACCACCGCTCCCAATAACAGGCGAAGTTTACAACGTACACAATTATGAAGACGATTTATTTTGTGTTCCAAGACTGTAACTGTAACAATTACTCTTTGGCAGTAAACATCTTGATCCTCAAACGATTCTCAAACTGGATTCAGTGGATGATAAATAACATTGTTTCACATTCCTATCTACTTCACTTATGATAGATGGAAAGTTAATGTGCTGTTACTTTACTCACTCTCAGGCCAATGATGTAGGGGACTTAAGCATATACTAGCAAATCATATTTAATACTCTGGCTCCTGACAATTGTGTTCATGATAGCTTATTTATTCATCTTATACGAACATAATATGATTCTATTGGGACGGCATTCCCAACATTTTTATATACCAACTTCATTATGTTGCTTTATTGTGACCATTGTGAATGTTTTCAGGATTGTTTGCAGAGGATGTGGATTAAACAATAATAATAATAATGTTGTAAATAATGTTCAGTTTCTTGCACAGACTAATATTTTCGCTGTATTAGATCTAAATGTATCATCAGTGGCCATGACCGTTAAATTGTTATGTTTTGTTTTTAATTCAAAGTACCAATACATGTGTTCACTTGCATTGTTAATAATCCGTGACCACAGTTTCAGCAAAAAAAAAAAAAGAAAGAAGAAGAACGAGTGCCCTGAGGGTGAGTAAATTAACAACAAAATTGAGAATTGTTCATTTTTGGGTATTTTAATTATACCTTTAGCAGAAGCAGAGAGAATCCCATGTTCTGAAAACTATACCTCATACACTCAAAAAAATATGTTTGTTGTTTGTTCAAACTACTAAAACAACACAATTCTTGTGTTTTTTGGGGGGACAACTTGATTGTTTTATGTTTAATCTACTTAAATTGGTAAAAACTAAGTGAACTTAATTTTTTCATGTTGCCCCAACACAATTCGATTGTGTGGAACCCAGCAATTTTTACAGTGTAACGACATCCAGGCGGAATCATAGGAACTGATTTGAGGCCAAAATCTGTGGATGGAATCGAATACTGTAAACTGTATAGAAATATGAGGTTATGGACATATATTCAGTGTGGGCCTCACTGGTTATTGAGCTAAATTAGATAGAGGATTTACTTAAAAAAACAAACAAAAAAGAAAAGAGAAAAAGCTTGTGCAATCAAGCTTCCTCTCAGAACAGAGTCATAATAATTATAATAATAATAATTAACTGCTTTCCCATTTCAACAGGAAAGTCTTGACGTTCATACTGGTAGAAACAGTGGTGCTGCATGGCTTGAGCAGATAATGGCTGGATAAAGGCACACCGTGAAAGATTTCTTCCATTGGCCTCGAATCTGGCCCTCATTCCTGCAGTCTGAAGTGGAAGCTGTTTGTGCTCCACTGGGTGATGTCACAGTTTTGCATGGTGCGCTCCGTAAAGCTGACGTTTCCCTCTCGGTCAATGAGGATGACTGTATTGGTCCTGTGATGGACACACGAGTATGACATTGGTTACACTTCAGAAGTGCAGGGTGAGATTTAAAGTGCAGCATGAATTAGTTATGGAGATGACACTAAGAAGTGAATGGCGGGACCTTGTGCCGTATCCCGGTGAGCGAACACACACTGCAGACAGCGCTCTCAGTATGGCATTACTGTGGCCCACACCTTGACTCTCCTGCGCAGGGTCCGGGGTGTTTCTGGAAGAAGCAGAGGTGAGATATACACACACAGACACACACACACACACACACACACGTTGGTTTTCATGATTTAAGATTGACTTCCCATAGATGTAATGATCTTATACTGTATATTCTGTCCCCTTATCCCAAACCTCACAGAAAACATTCTGCACTTTTACATTTTTATAATACTTTATGGATAATTTATGAGCCATTTTACATGGGTACTAAAAAATGTGCCTAAAAAGGTAAAAATTACTGGTGTTCTCTACTTTTCTGGACATTTGTGTGTCCTGGTGTTCACCACACAGTATATATGCTTAATATGGTCACCAGAGCTCCAGTGATTTGATGAAAAGCAAAAGCCACTTTTCCACTATTGAGCCGAATGGTTTTTGATCTGGAATTCTAGGCACGGTTAGACAACTGTGCTGAGTCGTGCTGGTAGTGTGTGTGTGTGTGTGTGTGTGTGTGTGTGTGTGTGTGTGTGTGTGTGTGTGTGTCTAGCAATTTCTCTATAGCAGGCTAAATGGAAGTATGCAATTTCTTATTTTCTGTTATTTAACGAAGTAAAAAAAGAAAACAGAAATATCTGATCATTGTCCATATCTCTGGTTTGAAAAAAATGAAACCATATCCATGCTAACTGGCATGGAAAACCATCTGGCTGAATAGTGGAAAAGCAAAACGTAATATTGTGAAAATTGGAGCTTTTGTTGTCTGTTTGTTTGTTCAGCTTGCAGTCCTTAATCCTGTTGTGTAATACTATCACAATTTAGTAATTTATGGAAGTGAAAACTAGTTTTGTCTCAAAACATATCAATACAGATATTTTTTCACATGAAAATACAGTCCCATTCTACAAAATAAATTATCTGCTAAAGTGCTGTTTTGGCACAACTTAATTTTCAGGAGCCATTACTCCAGTCGTTCTTGTCAAATGATCTTCCAGAAATCATTCTAACGAGATGATTCGTTACTATTAATCTTCAAGTGCTTGACTAATATTTTTTTTGGAAACAATACATATTTTCAAGATTATTTGATGAATAAAAAGGATTTTTTTTGTTACATAATACAGTTACTTGTAAAAATAAAATTTGTATGCATCCTTGCATCCTTGAACAAAAGTATGGAAAAAAAGAAACATTAATATGATATTTTATAATGTATATAATTGTTATTATTATTATTTTAATACAAAGTCATCTAAATTTCTGACATGGGTCAGTTTGTCTCTGATAACTTAATTCTTCTAAAATAAAAAGCATGGAATAGAAACAATGGTTATCATTAAAGTAAGGCTTTCAAATCATTCAGTATAGTTCTCTGAAGAGTTGTTTTTTTAATAGCTGAATTCACTATACGCTACCAGCATTCATCTCATAAGACTTGAGGAAAAAAGGCTTAAAATCATACTGCTTGTACTTCAAAGAGTCAAAGACGTAACTTTCTGATAATGTATTTGCTTTTTATCTGAAGCGCATCTTCAGGATCAAAAAGGCTGGATGGCGGTTCAATTGTTTAGGCAAGATAAAGGTAGATGGAAGATGAAGAGGAAACAGAAAAGATAAAGGAAAGAGACTAGTCATTTTCATAATGAAGGATTGTGCACACTTACAGCTCCTCGTTATTGAGGATGTGGAGCAGCTCTTGCACCAGGCCATCGGGGGGCAGCGTTTTGCTTACTACATTGCTGAACAGCTGTTTGCCATGCTGCAGTTTTCTCCATGGAGTTTCCAAAAGAGAGTTACTCAACCCATAGATTCCTGCTGAAACCAACACAATCATCAATCACTTCCTGTGCGCTTTGAGCAAGACACCCCTACCAATCTGCTGCTGAACCAGTGAAAGTGGTGTGCATTTGCAGTGTAACTCTGCAAACAGCAGCGCTTTATGCAGGAACACTGGCGTCTAAACACAGAGCGCAAACTGAGGGACTGAACAAACCTGCTTTGAGATGAATGGGCTCTGAACTGCCCTTGTTTCCATAGTAACACAAAGTGTCTTCGTTGGCCCTGCATCCAACAACACAGAGAGAGAAAAAAATGAGTTAGTCCTTAATGTTAAAAGACAATTAAACATATTTACATCATTTGAAGTTTTGAACAGACAGAATAACAGATAAAACGACTAATAGAAGAACAGAGAGAATAGACATAGAACAATGAAATATATAATACTGTATAAATTGAGGTAAAAAGGATGCTAGAACAACAGATAGAACGACAAACAGAAGGACAGATATAATGTAAGAGCAACAATATACACTAATATAATAACAAAAAGCTAATGTTAAAACAACAGATAGAATGACAGGCAGAATGACAAAAAAATGGTAACACTTTACAATAAGATTGCATTAGCCTGATTTTACTCACAAACATATAAAAACTATGAACAATACATTACAGTATTTATTCATCTTTGGTAACGTTAGCTAATGAAAATAAATTTGGTCATTGGTAATTCATGTTAACTCACAGTGCATTAACTAATGTTATTGCATGGCTGTCTGAAATAGTCGTTTCTGATTGGTCAGTCGTGACATTCCAAGGTATGTTATTCCCAGTTAACAACCTCTAAATAACACAGACTCATCAGAAAACTTTGAATCACCTTGACCGTCAGTGAATACATTCAAATCCATATACTCACATCCGCATTCATATGTATCTACTTGTCTGTCACGCAGCAGTTTTTCGATGTATCCTGTAGCACAGTGAGGACACGCATGTTGGCGTCATGCATGCGTTAGCAAGCATGTCTTTACAGCATAGTGTCCTTTAGTATTTTGATTACATGAATGAATGAGTGTAGATCGTCCATTATGTTGTTGTACATGCACAAGCAATTATCGTTAAAAACAATACTTATTTGTATTATTTATTAAATTACACATTACATTGTGTGTTATTAACATCTACACTTACCCCAACCCTAAACCTACCCCACACAGTTATTAACGTCTACACCTACCCCAATTCTAAACCCAACTTTCACAGTAAACATGAGCGTTACAATGTCCACTACATAATGGACATCTTATGCATCTTCAATGTGCATGACGTAGTGACAGCATGACTGTCTCATTGCGCGTGCACCCTTCAATCGGTTTGGCGCCAACTATGCTTTATTCAGCCAGTTTTGTTTCTGTCAGATTAGTGTTTTTAACTGATTGATGCCATCTTGTGACTGAATAATGAAAACTACATCAGCTGTTATCATTTCAGCCCTTCAGCCTTACATTTATATTTCCGCTTTGTGTAAGGCTGCTGATAAGCCTGTCAGGCTTTATTCTGTGACAACAACCTCCTGGATGTACTTCAACCCTATATTAACAAACACAATGTGGGATTTTAATAATGCATTAGTAAATGTTGAACTATGATTGATAAATGCTGTACAAGTATTGTTCATTCTTAGTTCATATTAATAAACACATTATCTAACATTAACTAATGAAACCTTACTGTAAAGTCTGATTATAGAATGACAAAAATATAAAAACAGATAAAATATAGATCAAAAGTAATAGAATGACAGATAAACAACATTTGAAAAGACAGATAAAACAACAGATAAACCGATACAATGGCAGACAAATTATGGAACAATTGATACAAAGACGGATAATTCCATCAAAGTATGAGAAATATGGAATTAGATTATACACATTTTTCTTTCCACAGTACTAAAAAACAGCCAATATCTTATTAATATGCAGCTAATAAGCCAGTTGTTATAATGTGAATTGGTGTTTAAACTAAAGTGTTACCATCATTTTATATAATATATTAGAATAATTTACTTGATCATTTGAACAACTTCTTACTTGCATATTGTTTCTTTATAATAAAAGTCTTAATGCATGACATTTGTGGGTGTAGCTGGATAGTGTTACTGTTATGAGTGTGGTTAAAATTAGATTCTTTAAAACGTGAGTAGCTGAGCAGCTGTGTGAGGCTTGCTATTTAGGAAATCTCAAGCAAAATAACCTTGACTTGTTGATTTATACCAAAAAGTTCACCATGTATGTTTATTTTGCCAAATAAAACTAGTGGAAATATTCAGCAAGTGTCTCAATGTGCCAAAGCCTCTAGTTCATTTGTAACTTGAGCTAATCGTTGTTTTTCTGGCAGTTATTGAACTGCATTATTACATCATTAGAAGGCTCTATGCCTTGGGTTTAGAGTAAAATCAATGCATTAGTGGAAATAGATAAGGCCATTATTAGCTGTAATTTTGTTTGCACCAGTGTAAAAGTCTTTTATAGACTCAGCATGATGGGGTATTTAGTAAAGTTTAACAAACAGTACACGGTATGCAAAAGCTGTAGGAGTTTTATGTCAAAGGAATGGTTTATTGACCAATTCAGAAGAACAAACCATTTTATAAGTATAATAGAAACAATAATTTACCCTTTAATTTAGCCCTAAAATAAACTCTATATTCACATCTACTCGCTGCAGTTAGTCTTTCCCAAAGAAAAAGTAATTCAGCTCAGTAAAATGCCATTACTAAACATTCATTTGAAGCTTCCTAAACATGTGGTTTTACTGTAAGTCAGCATTCTGCATACTATTCCTCATACTTCTTTTATCCCTACTTGTATAACGGGCTCTAGTCTCTAGAGTTCCGAATCCTTTCCTCAATGTCTGTATTTCTCTCCACCGGCATTATTGATGTCCTTCTCAAAGTGCTTTCGAAACCCTAAAATTGGCCATATCTCCTTTCATAGCTGTCCTCCTGCGCCAATAAAATTCTGATTTTGTCCTCTGAACCACACGGCGGCACCATCATAGTGCCGTCAAGAGTAATGAGCTTCATTGAGGACCCATCCACTAGAATTGTGTGTCTGAAAACAGGAACATGTCTAATCAGATGAATTAATGATAGAGTGCCTTCGCTATTACATACAGGAGATTCACTCTCCTCCTTAATTACAGGCTGCTTAAGGGAAGATTTCTTTAGAGAGATTCATCTATCTCTCTTTCTATCTGTCAGTCTATCATATTATATATCGTTTTATGTCATTCTAGTGTTTTGTTATTATCTATCGTTTCATTTGCCTTTTAATCTGTTCTGCCTATCATTTGATCCATTTACATTTAGTCATTTAGCAGACGCTTTTGTCCAAAGCGACTTACACTTGAGGAGGTATTCAGCGATTCAACAAGAAGAGGCAATACATACAAAAAGTGATAGCTATTCAAAGTAAACTGTTTGTGCTCAGAGAATTTAGTGCTAGAGTAAGATATTTTTTTTT
>CAIGQW010000350.1:2394864-2437606 GCA_903798125.1 Danio choprae | reverse complement strand
CCAAAATATAAGTTCATAAAATATTTTATATAATATAGTCATGCATATATTTATATACACAAATATACAGCATGCACAAAAATATTTTTTAACAATATGAACTTTTATTTTGGATGTGATTAATCGTTTGACAGCACTAGTATTTACTAACATTAACTAAGTATGAATAATTTTGTAAAGCATTTATTAATCATAGTTCAACATTTTCTAATGCACTAATAAATCAAAAGTTGTGGTTGTTAACATTAATGCACTGTGAGTTAACATTAACTAACATTAACTAACACAAACTAACGTTAATTAACTTAAATAATGACAACAAATATTAATAAATTCCATAATAAATGTATGGCACTGTTAGTAAATACATTAACTATCATTAACTAATGAAGCATTATTTTAAAGTGTTACAGATTTTTTTCTAAGAAATTGATACATTTACTCAGCAAAGGTGCATCCAATTTAAAAAAAAATGATGGTAAAATTTCAGATTTAAAATAATGCTTTCAAATCAAAGAACCCTGAACAATTACAATACACAAACTAATAAGAACTGCTATTAACACTGATAATAATAATATACCTTTCTCAAGCCGCAAACCAGCATACTGGAAAGATTTCTGAAGGATTATTATTGAGAGAGGACAGATGCAATGATGCTGAGAATTCATGCTTGCCAAAAAATAAATAAATAGAATAAAATATATTAAAATAGAAAAATATGGTTGTTTTAACAATATACAAGCTCGCCTTATTGAGCATGACACTCAGAAGCAAAAACATGTCTTATAAAAGAAGCAAACAACAAAAAGATTCCAGATTACAGAGATTACAGAAAGTATGATGAAACCTTTTAAAATGCAGTTAAAATGAACCTAGCAAAAATATTACTGTATGAGTTTTGTTTTTTATAATAATATATGATAAAAGGGATTTCGGGCAGTGTGGTGGCGCAGTGGGTAGCGATGGCACCTCACAGCAAGAAGGTCGCTGGTTCGAACCTCGGCTGGGTCAGTTGGCATTTCTTTGTGGAGTTTGCATGTTCTCCCTGTGTTGGTGTGGGTTTTTTCCGGGTGCTCCGGTTTCCCCCACAAGTCCAAAGACATGTGCTATAGGTGAGTTGGGTAAGCTATATTGTCCGTAGTGTATGTGTGTGAATGAGTGAGTGTATGGGTGTTTCCCAGTGATGGGTTGCAGCTGGAAGGGCATCCGCTGAGTAAAACATATGCTGGATAAGTTGGCTATTCATTCCACTGTGGTGACCCCTGATTAATAAAGGGACTAAGCCGAAAAGAAAATGAATGAATGAATGAATGAATGAATGAATAAGTGATATCACACAAGCAAGACTGCCATTTTCCTGAATATTAACATGTGAGTGCAATTGCAAATATGATTTTATACAATTCATTCATTCATTCATTTTCTTTTCGGCTACGTGAACACGGGGAGAACATGCAAACTCCACACAGAAATGCCAACTGACCCAGCCGAGGCTCGAACCAGCGACCTTCTTGATGTGAGGCGATTGTGCTACCCACTGCGCCACCACGTCGCCTTATACAATTTAGTGAACAATAAATTGATTTGAGTGACTATTTTATGTTTAAGCTACATTAACAAAAATTATTCCTAGCAAACAAATAATTAGTTTTAATAGTTGAATGATCCATTCATAAAGTGTCACTTGCTCAGTGAACTTTCTAAATGGATCAGCCATTAAAATAAATACATAAATAAATAAATGTAAAAAAAAAAAAAAAAAAAAAAAAAGTATCCGAGAGCTTTTTATCAATATGACAATGAACTTAATGAACTAGTAAATATTAGTACCATCCCCCCTAGAGTTTTTTGCCTATGAAATTTCAATTAATAAATGGCATAATTTGCCCATTTCTTTCTTTCTTTCTTTCTTGTACGATTCAGCATCCACTGGATAGTGTCAAACCAAGTCGAATACAAGCAAATCATCAGGTGGAACAATAAATGTGAAGCCTTAAAATCTGAAATACAGCCCAAATATTTAGTTTTTGCTTTAGATGTGCATGGCAACATAGTTACATCTGATACTACTTCAAGTATTTAATCAAAACAGTTTTTGATAGTAACAAACAACACCTCATTCCCACAGAAGATGTATGAAAACGTTCTGCATCCCTATTTGCATTTAACACATTCACACAGTACATCTTCTGGGAGGTGCACTACTGTACCTGTAGGCATTTTTGGATGCAGGCCGAGGGTCGAACTTCAAGAAGATGATGCACATGAGGAGGTCACTGATGGCTGGAGTTTTCAATCACAGTGAGGTCAGAGACAGGATGCGTTAGGTGCTGGATGAAGAGAATGAGACCATGACTTTTGGATAGAAAAAAAGATGTGACTGTGAGCTAGAGAACATTCTTGAAGGCCATCAATCAAATATTATACCAGCAACAATCCTCACATATATAACAAGAACTCAGTCAGAATATTAATTTAAAAAAAGTATGACTTATTAGACAGACGGTGGAGGCATTACCATTTCAGACCATAGGGGAACAATTTATATAACTATACATTATAAAAAATTATACAACAAATACGATGAAATTACACATATAATTTGATTCCATATCCTCTACCTTAAACACATCTTGGGTTATTAACACAAAGTCATATACAAATTATACATTCCACTTTTTGGTAGCGTTGTATTCTGAAAGTGTTAAACAGGAAGTAAGTATAAGTGTTAAAATAAATTACGTTATTATGGTATAAACTCATTTCGTTAGGCATAGACTGAATTTAAAACGCTGTCTTTGTCTTCCAATGTGCTTTATTCCTACAGAATGATCCAGGAGGTTTAATGTCAGGCTTGTGTCAACTGACAGAAACTGACAGCAGGTTAGCAGTAGCCTAACAATCTTGCTAACTTCTCGGATAACTTGAAGACAGCGAACAACAACAAACAAAATTTGAGTTTTCTCTTTAATTCATAACAGGGCATGTGAAATATTACTTACGGATCCATGTGTAGTCAATGATGACAATTCATTGTGCCGCTAGTGTAAGAGGTAACTTTGAGCATAGGCTAACTCTGCACTGTACAAAGGGCTAAACCAACCTCGCTTTGACGTCGACTGAGAAATCCGACTCTGATTGGCTGAAAGCAGGGACAGGACCGCCCACACACTTGCAACTGTACAGGGAACAGCGCTCATGTTGGTCTATGGAGTATAATCGTATTTAGAGGCTAAAAGACACTGAACCCAGATCAGAATCGTAATCACGTTCTCATGCTGTCACCAGTAATGAGTGAGTTTTCTGGGCTTTTCTTATTCTGGGATTTCTTTTTTTTATATTATTTAATGATTATGCTGTTACTGTAATATTTAATATAATAAAATATTAAGTGGAAAAAAATGTTTTGTTAATTTGCAAATCTCCAGGTAATTAAAGATAAATGACATTTTATTTAGTAGAATATTTCACATTTTAGCTCCTTGGTGATTCACAAATTTCAAATCAACTACAAGTCTATCAAATACAGGATACACAAGCACAACAACATGAACACAGTAACTACTGACGATGCACTAAGGACTCATGAAGCTAAAACAAGCAGTCTGTACAGTAAAATGTACTTCATTTACAGCATTATTATTCCGCAGCTCTGTAAAAAAATATTTGCCTTATTTTGACTTGCAGTGATTAACAACGATTTAATGTAATGATAATTATATATAGATATTCCAAATCCACACTGAAAGTGAGATTTCTCTAAAACTCTACCCTGTAGCTAATTATATTTCGCACAATCTGTTTAGTAAAAGCAGGTAAAGCAATTATAATTTTTAATTAGTACATTTTCTCTACTAGATTTTAAGTTGGCACATTTTATTACTTTTCATTGGCATTCCATTCATTTAGTTATTTAATCTGTCTTTGCATTTTCAGTGCTTCATAACACAATGACTCTATTTCTCTGTAGACTCAGCAGCAGCAGCATTACAGAAATGTAGCTCTCTCAGCGCACTTGTAGTAGTGTGCACGGCCACCCTCGGAAGAGTCCAATAATAACACTGAGAGGGTTTTTGTTTTCTCGATGGAAAGCATCGTGTAATTTCCCCAAGTCCGTTATTTACGTTCAAACCGCGACATTTCGTTTGAATAATCACAAAGCAGATTCGAAAAAGTAAGAAGTGAGTTTTCCCGCGGAGATGGATGAAGCTAATCGTGGAATCATCCGCTGTTACTGTTGACAAGTTCAACGAGCGCGCCGCCGCTGATGCTGCTGTCCCTACAACTCACTCACAGAGAGAAGACAGGTAAGCTTATTCAGTCTTCAGTATCGCTATATCTTCTATTCACGATGATTTAAACTCGAAATTTAAAAACTTACTTCACAAACCCAAAAGGCTGTATGTGTACTACTGCTGCATTGGCGTGTACGCGCACCTCAACTGATCGAGCGATTCGCGTATTTACTGTCTATCAATTGAGTGCATTTGCTCGGCTCTCAGTACAGATACATTTGTGATTTAGTGCGTTTGTTGATATCTCGGTATGATAGTTTACTTTCAAGCATTTGAAGACGTATCGCTTGGCTGCGATTGGTATTCATCTACACTGTTTTCAGGCAGCGCGTCATGCTTGATAGTAACACGCGCGCTCGTGAAACGCAGCCTTTTAATTTGACCGTGATTTGATCGTTTTTGATTATGCACGAGGAGGGTTTATCAGTGTTTTCACAGCCAGATCAGCAAATTTGTGGGATTGTTTGAAATAATGCGTGCAAATAAGCATTGAGTGTTTCTGATTTGCTCATGATAACTGAAATGACCATTTAAAATACAGCTGGAGGCTTCGACATCTGTCAGAAAGAGGGTTACTGGTGTCAGTGCAAATGGCGCTATTTCAGTTATAGCAAAGATACCATAGTAACGTTACTGGTAGAGTTGGTCTTGGTTACAATCTTTTATAGCCTAACTGCTTGTATTTTAAATGCTTGACTTGTCTGGGCAAGTGCTTTCTTTGGGGATTATCTTGTTTAATTGAAATGTTTAAGTTACAGTTCTGACAGAATCCCAATAGGTCCACATTACTGTTTTTAAAAATGTGTTGATGCTGGAATTATTATTTTTTAATTGCTACACTATTTTTATTTATTTATTTATTTATTTTTTAGTGAATTTAACCATTAATCATCGGGTTATACCATTCATTGGTGATCGTTGTACATTTGTAAGCAATGAAGAACACATATAATTGCATATTCATAAGGACAGTAATGCTGATTGGACGAAAACAGCTTGCTGCATTTTCGCGACCTGTTTTGATAACGGCTTGTTTTGTAAAATGTGAAATGCAGACCCTGAATCTTAACACCGTTTAAAATTTCTGCGACTACATGAATATTAAAGAGGTTAGAGCTGTTTAATTAGTTTGGTAGATGCTGCTAAACTGTAAGCCAAATATTTCACGCTGCATACCTTTGGCTTCAAACACTTTTGTATAAATATGCTTTTTTTCATACTATATTGTAGGCAAAAAAAAAAAAAAACAGTATGTGAGGCGGGTAGTATGTTCAGATTTATTGCATTCATGTAACAGTATGAGAAATACCAGAATGACTTACTACAGGCAGCAAGATTGTGTAATGCACCTCAGGCCTAATCCCACTACATTTGCTCATGCAGTTCTGTGGATGCACAGTGGATGCAGTGTGCAAGTCTATGGGACTGTAGGGTGTCTTGTTCATCATTTTACTCTTCAGAAAGGTGCTTATGGGCATCCCCTTCATTGCCATTATTCCTTTTTGTAGCATGTACCTGCTGAGAGTGCACTGTGTTGACTTCTGAGCAGACTATAGACAAGCAGTAGTGACATTATGTCATGATATAATGTGGACTGAAACAAAGGGGTTTAGGGTGCCATTCGGCATTGGGTCTCTTATGGACACACCTGCGTTTAAGATCTGCCTTGTTCAAAATATACTGCCTCATTGAGACAAAATTAGAAGTAAGTCAGACACGGACAAGGAGCAGTGCATCAAATCACATTTTGTCATGTCACTCCTTTAAAATAAGAACACAGTATTTTCTATGGATGTACACAACAGTGCTCAGCTGCGGTCTCCTTATGGAAGTTAAATTTTAAAGTCTTAATTGGATTAATGGTTAAACCATTAAATAATTGTTCTGGTCTGTTTAACTATAAATAATATAAACTATTACACTATCCATGTTGTGAAAAGTCACCTCATGAAATTGAACTGGATCATTGGATCATAATGATCACTGGATATTTTTCGAAAAAAAACAAACTTTTCGACTGTCTTAAGAATGCTTTATGCATTTGGTCAATTGAAGCAACATGGCTGATGACGGTCACTTCACTAGAAAGTAGTCAAATTAATTCATATACATTCTTGCTATATAAACTTTTTTGTGAACTAGATTTCCAACCAAATGTAGTACATACTGTACAGTATGCAACTGAATTCACTTATGTTTTGAATAGACTTATCGATTGAATAGATGTATAAGTCAGTGTTAGGGCCAGTTCAAACCCAAAAGTGATAAATTAAATATAATAATACAAATTTAATGTATAAAAGAAATTGGATGGATGACAAGGTAATAAACATGCATATATTTAGTGAATTCAACTGAAGTTCAAGCTTTAATTGGGCTGTCAATATATATTTTAATTGTTTAACAACTGAAGAAATTGACAAATATAGTCCATATATATCATTAAAAATGTTAAGAGAGTGTGAAGGTCACAGTTTAAAAACATGGCTGGATTGAGATCTGATGTACAGTATGTAAGATGTGGTCAGGATACTCCAGGATAATGCAAAAGCGATATACAGTGATGTCAATGTGTTATACAAATAAAGACTTATATATTATATAAATTATAGACTCATATAGCCAAATCAGTATAGTCTCAGTTATATTTGTATAATCACAATAGTGTGCAATTTTAATTACCTCATCTGTTAACATGATGGAGGTGAATTGCATAACTGGTGCAAATATATCAAGGTCATTTGTTGCATGTTTATTTTGTTACTGAGAGGAAAGGGCACGGTACATATTCATTCACTCACTCACTCAGATTCAAGTGTCACTAGATATGTTTTCGTCCAAATATGCTAATTAGAATTATGCTCAAAACTGGAATATCGCCATAAAATACTTGTGAATAAGGCACCGTTTCCATCCAATGAGGCAAAGAGATCAAAATCGTCAAAATGCTGATAAACTAGTGGTAAATACCAAAAAGAAGAATGGAATTTGCAGCGATAGGAGAAGCCAACATGGGCCTTTTTTCTTGTATATTAAATTACAAAAAAATTACAAATGATAAAAAAACGAAGACGAAATGCAATGAATGTGCAGTTCCAAAAAGCCTGGAGGCATGAGACCGCTCTTTGGGAGCACAGCCGCTCAAGACATTTCTGGGAGGTAATATACAAAAACACTTTGATGACAGACTTTGGCTGAAGGATTTTAGAATGACTAAAACAACATTTCATAAGTTTCACAATGTGGTCGGTTTACTGGTTTGTTCATTATTGCAGTCCCATCGCACCCATTTTTGTTATCACATGATCTGTAAAATCAAAATCACATGACTTTTGATTCACTGTAATTTATTTTAAATGTATTTTCTTTTTAATGCATGTTTTTCTCAGCAGATAAAAAGCTTACTGATTTTTACGTATACGTTTTAAAAACATGTTTTCACACTTTATCTTGGTGTTGCGCATAAAAACAGGAGAATGGAAAAATAGCTAATGTCACCACTACATGTTCAATATCGCCATATTTCTGCACAGGTATTTCGAGCATCTTTTTACATCTGGCTGCAGTACACAGTTTACTTGCCACCAGTGTTATTAATAACAGCTTTATGAACTCTGCGTACCCCCTTTAATACGCTCAACTTGACTTTAAAGGATACACATAAAATATATATTTCCTTTAACTAGCTTCATGTTCTGTTTTATTGGGTGAAATAATGTCATATTGACGGCATGTTAAAACAATTCAGCGATCTATTTTAGTTTTTCTGTTTTTTAAAAACTCTTATACCCTAGTTGAGATGGGGAGCTTGTTAAATTAGGCCGCGCTGTCATTCATGGCACATTGAGCAGCTTTGCTTGTCAGGAGAATTTCAGCTCTATGCAAAGAGCTACCCTTTGTTCCATTTTATAATTTAAATATATATTGTGCATGTTTTTGAGAACTTTGTTTTAATATGATTCAAGGATGAGTGCTGTCAAAGGCATTTTGTTGCGTCTTTCATCAGAAGGGAGAGATTTTTGCGCTTTAATATGGATTCATAAAACAACAAAACAGTGTTGCAAAGCAGGCCAGTGGGGAGCATATGCTTGTGTTTTTATTGCTCCTCAGCATTTTGCAGTTCATCATATTGTGATGTTGCTTTAGTCAAAACGATGAGAGCTGACAGAGCTGAGCTTGAGTCTGCAAGAAGGGCTCTTGTACATAGAAGACAAGATGAGCCTCAGGATACTTTCCCATTGGGTGGTAACTCCCTGTGAAGTGGACTTCATCTGTGATTCGTTCATCTTAGGTTGGATTGCAGATCGTAAAGAGTGTATATTCTCAATCTGAAACTCAGCTTAAAGTGCTGCTTAGGGATCAAGTGTTCAATATCTTATATTGCTTTATTGGAACATGGGTATTGGGATGGGGTCACTATTTTAACATTCTTAAATGACATTCACACCAAGATATGTAAATAGCGATAGAGTTCTACAAATCATTATGAGTGTAAAAAAACAGCAGAGTTCAGACTACAGCTATAACGATAAAGATGTAGGGAAACAACATCATTGGAATTTCTTTCAGAATATTTTTTTTCCAGGTAATTAATGACAGCAAGTAAGAGTCCATTGAAATATATGTAAGAGAGATGACTTTAATGTTTTCTTTTTTTAAAATCATTCCAAGTCCGAAAGGAATAGGGTATAGGGAGGATAACTGAAAATAGAACACAGCCAGGAACTATGCTTCTAATTACAGCTCTAGAAGTGTAGTTGCAAACGTACAAGTTTGCGAATATTCATGTATTTGGGAAACACAAAATCAACAAACTTGGTTTGTAACGACGAACTTGCGACCTTAGTTGGCTAACGATGGTTTTCGGAAACTCATTCTTGGTCAGCAAATTGAAGTATAAAAATAAAAGTACCTCAGTACAGTTTCGGTGTCTTTGAGTTGCCTCCTTTGAGAATGCTCTGGCAAAATAGTTTGTGTTGTTTTATTCCACTATACTGACTACGATCGCTAAATTCGATGTTTAATTCTGTAGATTTTAAGAGCTGGATTCACTGGTCTGATGTACTAGAAACATAGCACACTGAGGACAAGAGTTCCTGGTTACAAGAGTTTAATGCAGAAAAGCATAGAACAGATGGTTATCATTTGCTGGTGTGGACAAAAATATATTGTAATTAAAATTTATAGATATCCTTGGTGAGAACAATCTTATAGTCCAGTGGTCCTCAACTACCGGCTCGCGGACCGGTACCGGTCCGTGGATCAATTGGTGCCGGGCCGCACAAGAAATCATTAATTATTTCCATTTCATTTATTATCTGAGTCTGAACGATCTTTTATTTTAAAAAAAATCCTTTATTTTGAAAAATGTCCGTATTCTCTCGCCTACATTTCAGTCACTTAAATGGTCAAGTTTAACCACAAGCTGTAAAATGAGTAAGAAACGGATGGATTTGGAAAGTTTCTTTGATAAGGGGAAAAGGCCCAGTAAAGGTCCCGCGAACTGCCAAGAAATAGATCCGCAACCCATTTGTCAACAAATCAGGTGAATCCACCATGTTTGTGCAAGAAGATCAACTGCTGGGGCCCTTTTGGGGCCGATCGCATATTGCATCTTTTCAAGAGTTCGTGCAAGTTTGTTATTTCCAATTGTGGTGCTCAGCTCAAGCGGCGTGACGCGTTCGCGGCTTCCAGATGCATGCAGTTGAATTCCAGGAGAGCACTGCGAGTCACGTGACAAAAACTGACCGATCAGCTTCAGCTTGTATGGAATATACTCATTTTGGTAGACACCCAAACACTGCAGTGCTTTGTAATTTTCTCCATAAATACAACTTGCATCAGAGTGACAGCAATATTTTGTCAGCTTGTCATCCTCTAAGAAAACAGTTGATGGTGCCTAGCAACCTACGAACCCCTAAACCCCTCCCCCCGGTCCGCGGTAAAATTGTCAAGCATTGACCGTTCCGCGGTGATAAAAAGGTTTAGGACCACTGCTTTAGACCACCCAAAGACAAGAACACAGTGATGAAGAGTTTAATTAAATTTAATTAAAAATTAAATTTTTTTTAGATGGAATTTCTGCTCACTGTGTACTGTATGTTGCTTTTCTGTGTTGCTTCAACACATGCAGTGAAACAAATGAATTGCTAACTTAGTATCTTTATTTTATTTCACCTGTGTGGTCAGTTGCCTTTTTGGTGCCAAATGAGAGGGACTGTGTGAAGAAACTCTTCTTAAAGGGGCTTTATTGATACATTTTTCATTTCTGACTTTTAGAGTATGGAAATCATTGTGAATTTTGAAAGATAGAGCTCTACTTTGATGGGTAGACTCGAAAGATTCTCTTTTTCTCTTGCTGTTTCTCTTTTCATCATTGTCTTAGCCTTGGCGCCTATAGGTTTTTTCTTTTTCAGATCTTTGGAACAATATCTGTGGAATGTAAGCTCCTGCCTTGAACTCATTTCATATGTTAATGAAGTGTCTTCGTTATGTAAGCTTTTCTATTAGTGAATCTCATTTCAGGCCCTGAGTCTCTGTTGTACACTCATATAAGGCTTTGTTTGCACCACCACACACAAAATCAGTTTGGTTTTCAAAATCCAATCTTTAGTTCTGATGCTCCACACACTCATTTTACATGCGACCTGATCTGTTTGCTCGGAAAGTGTGGTTTGTATTCACCATATCTGCATTGGTTGCTATAGTAATAATGTAAGCATCAGTGCAATGCAAGAGATTAGCTGTCACTGTGTGAAAGGAGGACGGAAAAATGTTTGTCTGTTATGACATCTCGACACAATGCTAAACTAACGAGATGCACAAGAGGCATTTTGCACATTCGTGTATATACTGTCTTGAAAACCGCTGACTTGTACATTCATCCCCTATTCACTACATAGTGAGTGAGTGTTGTATAGTAAGAATTTTTTTTTTATTCAGCTCTGGACAATAATATTACACACTTTGAATCATAAATCAGGTCTGACAGTTGAGTTGTGAAAAATAATTTTTTTAATTGTATTTCTTTCTAGATAAATAAATTGTAAATAAATTTTATTATATAATTATTCCAATAGTGTTTTTGTGTCAGCAAATATTCTCTGATTTTTAAATAAAATGTTTAAAATGGGCTGCCTGTCTGAACAAAGGCAATTAATAATGTTTTTTTTTTTTTTTTCAATAAGGCTGGATGATAAAATCATATATAAGGAAAATTTGACAATAACAGTGTCGATAAAAAGCTCTAGGGCTAGGCAATTAATCAAAGGTGATTTTCATGCACATTTTGTCAGTGTCAAAATCGCAGTCAAAATGAATTTAAGCAGACGATAATGAAATCTAGAAATCATTATAATGATTATAGTGATAATGACAGATATTTGCATAGCTTGTCAGCGAACTACGACTCTGTAGCAAATGGTGCTACATCTGAATATGCACATGAAAATAGCATATACAGTGCTCAGCATAAATGTGTATACCCCATTTTAAAAATGAATGTTTTTTATTAATCAGGGGTTGCCACAGCGGAATGAACCCCCAACTTATCCAACATATTTTTTTATGCAGCGGATGCCCTTCCAGCTGCAACCCATCACTGGGAAACGCGCATATACTCTCATTCACACACATACACTACGGACAATTTAGCTTACCCAATTCACCTATAGCACGTCTTTGGACTGTGGGGGAAACCGGAGCATCTGGAGGAAACCCACACGAACACGGGGAGAACATGCAAACTCCACACAGAAATGCCAACTGACCCAGCCGAGGCTCGAACCAGCGACCTTCTTACTGAGAGGCGACAGTGCTACCCACTGCGCCACCGCGCCGTCCACACAAAACAGATTTATTAAATATAATTATTTTAGTCACCAAACACCTTTACAAATAGAAAGATAATACATTTAAATTCATGCAAAATATTGCAAAAAATTACAAACTACAAAATTTTAACAAAATTTTCATTTTCCCTGACATAAATTTGGGCTATTAACTTTTGGACAGTTATTGTAAGTTATTTTGTTAGATTAGCTCCAGATTTGTTTTCAGTACTGACTAATCTAATGTATATGCACAGATATAATATTGTAAAGCATCCTATAGACAATATTAATTTAAATGAGATTATTCTCATGAAATGAGATGTATTCATATGCTCATATAAAATCACATTTTTATTCCAAACTCTCTTCATAACTTAAGTTGTGTGTTTAAAATAAATCTTTCTGTGAGATAGTTGTCGTATGATTATTGGTCACATTGTAATTTTTTGTTTATAATGTAACGCTAATGGGAATATACTGGGTTTCTTCATGTTTGGTGTTTTCTTCTATCTATAATTTAAAACTCAAACACACATGATGCTTGAGGTGTTTTCAAACTATAAATGTGCTTCTTGAAGTAGTCATAATATTAATATTAATGCATCACTTTGCTTATATCTTTATATTAATTTATAAAACACAGAATCCAGATAGAATAGAATGGAAAACACAGAATTTTGGGAAAATGTAAATAAAATAAAGTAAAAGGTATCTAAAAAGTGTTTCCTTCCCTATAAATGGAAAATAAATATTAACAAATATTAATATTGTATGGTATGTAAAGAAATATTGCATTCATATTTTGGCTGTATATTGCCCTACCCTAGTTTGTTGTGATAATAAATTGTGTTCACAAATTGTAGCTGTTATGGAAAATGCGGTAATATTACCTTTGGAAATAGCCTTACCCAACAGCGACTACATTGTTATACGTACACCATGATCAGGCAGGATAACAGTAAATTGTTTCTCAGTTTGTTTGACCAGTGTTTGAGTGAAATGCCCATAGGATGAAAAGAAGGGACAGCGAGAGGTTTCCCTGTGAGAGTGAATGGGTCTTTATGGCCAAACACCTGCTTGATAGCCCTGCTTGCCCCGTCTCTCCCAGGCCATTTGGTATGCTGCAAAAATCCACGACTGGGTGATACTGACTCCCCTTGGCACAGTTCGTGGCACCTGCTTTGAATAAACCTTCCTATTAAATAGACATTTTTGGTGGCATTTCAGAGCAGAGACTTGATGTTTCATTGCTCTAAATATCATTAATCTATGTTCATCAACTCATAAACCATGTAAAAGGGTTTGTTTTTTATTTTCAGGGAGCAGGAAATTGGTATGTTGAGCACACATTCTTTTTGTTTGTGCTGCTGTGGGACTGTTTGGTTTGATTGAGAAGGTCTATGAAATGTCAGGCCCACTTCAAGTTGAGGAATGGTGCGGGCATAAATTTTGCTTCTGCATCTCCAGCTTGAGAGTTTTCATTAAATTACTTTTGCATTGGTCAGCGGTAGGCTGCTTTAAGATGTTTTATTTTTAAATGTCATCAGCATCACAATGCATCAGTTTTAGCTTTGAATGCCAACAGGTCAACAGCTGTGTAGATGTTTTTGTTATAATTCATATAGTGATAGAGCAATACAGCTATTTAGAATATTTAGATTTTTAAACACAACATTCAAAAGAAGACTTAGTTTTGTAAATTAAGCTAGAACAGCAGAAAATATATTTAAAACATCACTTCTTGGATACTTTTTGGATAAAGATAATTAAACAATATTCTACAATAAGTGTCTTTTTTGTGCTTGTTTGGTTTTATTTTGGATAAATCTGTCCCTTCAGGATATTGCAGAGACATTTCATATATTTATTTGTGGCCTAAAATGACTGATTTTGTGGTACCTTTTCTCAAAACTTATTGCATTGTTTGCTTCAGTACTTGTGTTTTTTGGTGAAAATAAACAAAAATATTGTAAAAACCATTGGACTCTCAAAATCTTGGAAAGACTGATAAAAGACAACGCCAGTAAATGGCAGGAAGTCTATAGCCATTTCTTAATATGCGTTCTTAAGCGAATAATTGCAGATAAATAAAGGAGAGAGAGGTGCAGCACTTCTCTACTCACCATTATTTACAGTTCAGAGATAACCTGTTTATCTCAGGAGTTTCCCTCTTCAAGTGTGTGAAAATGAGATACTGAAAGTAAACATTCACATACATATTTGAAAACGAGTTTTATTTACATTGTGCAAAGTGTTAAGTTTTTGCACATATTATATAAATCAAAATGTTTTTTTAAATTTTTGTAATGTTGACATGTTTCTGCTAAAACATGTGAAGTTCATGTGGCCATCAGGAAGATCGCAGCATCTCATATCTCACACAATACATTCTTTGTTCTCGTGGTCTTCTGAGTTTGTTCTTCTAAGGTAACCTGGATCGCTCTCCATGAAAACGTGAGTCCATTCTTTGCGTTCTTGAAATTGAGTAACAGCCTATGTCTTAATGAGTGACTCACTCATTCATTCAAATGATTTATTCAAAACGTCTGATTCATTAACAACAACAAAGCAAGGGACTGAGTGTTTTTGCAGACGGAAGAATATGTCCTTTCCCAGTGAGTAGGTTTTTGTGTTTAAAAGACATCTAATAAGCATTCAAACATGGACCTTTTTACTAAAACAAGGCAAAATTTTGGGCTGACAGTAAAAATGTTGTACGTAGACATCTAACAGTAGTACAAAAATAAATAGGAGTCAATGAACACGTGAAGTCTAATCTGTCTATTTTTGGACGGGTTTGACATTAATCCCTTTATGTAATTTATTTCCTCTCAGTGATGTCTTGATGCAAATACCAAGAGTATATTGCGTCATTTGATATTTTCACAAACTTATATTTTCTACTCAAAAGAATACTGTTCTGAATAGTGTTGTGAGTTCAGACTTCTTGTGATTCCCATTTCTGCTTCTGCACAGCGAAGTCATCTTCCGTCTGTCCTCACGTTCTCTTATGAATGATATTGGATAACATTTTAACTCTTGTGTTTGGGCTGCACCCAACTAATCCTCTTTTCCCAATCCCTTCTGCTCCGCACTGTGCCAGGACAAGGGCTTGATTTATGAAAATGTGATCTGGTGGAAATTTCCATTTATTTCCCAATGCCCTTCTCATTTCCCAACCCCTTCTTCTGTCACTCGCTCCACATCCTAGTTGGCTGAAGGGACGCTTCCTGTCATACTTGACCCTGTTCCAACATTGACAGCGTCCAAGCTGGCTGCTGGGACTTGTCCTGCGGTCATTGTCATGGTGTGTGTGTGTGGATTAACCCTGACTTGATTATGTGCAGGGATAAGAGCTGCTTAATTGTAATCACTGGAACATCCAGGGAGGTTAAACACTGCAGTGTGTGCCTCGGGACAGGAACTAAATGGCTGATACTAGTTTACCTGGGTATGCAAGACTCCAGAGAGGGCATATTTATGCAAAGGCCAGATATTTACAGATAAGTTGGAAATGATCATTGTTTGTTTTAGGGCTAACTACAATGGTTTAACTCACTCACTCACTCACCCATTCACTCACTCACTCACTGAGTTCACAGAGAAGTGACACAAACAGCTATCATTATAGCAGAAGGATTTTTTTTCGATGTCATTATCGACCATTTAATCAAATTCGAATTTAAAGATTTTTTTTTTGTGTAGGATCATCAGTGTACTACTACTCTCTGTAGTAAACTGCTCCATCTATACACACATGCTGGTGGATTACTAGAACCAGCTTCACAAAATGCGCATGAAAATTGCCTTGAAAATGTGCATTTTTGTTTGATGTGGGCTGTAGATTGAACTGAAATATGAAGACAGCGTGGGACGATTCACCCACCACCCAAACTCTCCCCTCCCCACACTCTTCACTTTCGTTCGCCCAACAACTCACCCCCACCCACCTCTCTTCACTTCCGTCCGTGGCCCTAATTGCCCAAGCCATTTTGGGGCCCCCTCAGTTGCTATTGGGGGCCCCCCAATCCCTACACTCGCCCCCCCGGCTGTTCGTCTTTCGTCCATGACACCATCAGAATGTTGTCATAGGGCTTGTATCGGCCAGCGGTGCTCATGAGGTATTGGGACATGTCAAATACTAGAGAGCATTTGATTGGTTATAAGATTTGATAAGAAACTGAGTTGATGTAAAATAATCGTTGATCCATTTAGGCGGAGAAACTTCAAATTTGGATGTTTACATCTTCTTAAGGTCAATTTTGTGACACTTTTGGAGCACATTAGCTTATAGATATCATTAAGGCTATCATACTGATACTAACATCTAAAAAAACTTATTTACATTTTACAGGGACTTTGGGAAAGTGGTATTAATAGCAGCTTTTCTTGCAGTCGTAGTTTGTTTCTTTATTTATATTATCCAAAATCACTATATCACAAGTGATATACACTGTCAGAATGATATATTTGCATGTCTAGCTTGCAAAGTCTTTTATTTTAAGGGCCATTTTTTGACCTCTAAAAGCAAAGTTTGATGGGCCACCGTTCTCTGAGTTGCGAGTATGGATTTTTTTTGCTTTTGTCTTTTTTTTTTCCCTCAATGATTTTTTTTAACTTTTGCCGTGTCTGATAGAGGAAGGGCTGTGGGAAAAGAATGTCCTAATGATCTGGACAGCTTTGTTGGAGCATGACCCAGAGCCCCAGTGCGGCATGCTTGATCTCTGCCCTGCCTGAAATGGATCTTCACTCAGAGTTGAGATGAGCGGTTCGGCTTTCAATGCTCCCAACGGTGTGCCATTTGCAAATCTGGCCAATAATTAGACAAAAACTAACTTTTCATGTTTATCATTTTTTATAGCTGGTTTCTCCTCCTCCTTGAGTACACCGAATGCTATTATGATATGAGAAATGACTTTTTTTGAAAGGTTTGTTTAATTAGCAGTGCCCTGAAATAGCACTGCTCAACATTGCAAAGCCATGCTCTCCAACTCTCCGCAGCCATGCCAGAAATGCTGGGGATTAGCTAAGACTGTATTCTGAATACATTTCAGACCCTAGCTTTCCTAAAGTGGTCATTTCATCATGTATTTATTTATATTATTTTATGTTCATTCAAGTCCACTTGTATTTTTTGCACTAAAGAAAGACCTAATCATCATAATAATTGTTTTTCTTCTTTTCTCTGACACTCTAAACAGGCATTTTTTTTGCTGTTGAGCTTATGGTCTGCAGGTTTGTATTGGAGTCAAATCTAGCTTTCACATTTCACATTCACACTTCAGGCAAATGTGGGCCATAAAAAATACAAAACTGGTTTGTTTTTGTCATGAACATGTGAACAGCACAAACTGCATGGAATCTGATCATTTCAATTTGGATTTGGGCCACTTTCATATTTAGTATAAAAAATAAGTTTCCTATAAAAAGTTTAGGAAAATTTTGCTTCCTAAACAAAAATCCAGTTATTCCTCACATTTTGTATTTAATTATGAGGTTTAAATAGTCCAGGGATATTTTATAGTGGTATTTTTATTTAGGGATATTTTCTAGGGATGCATTTGGTGCTGTATTGCTGGAATGTTCATGCTTTTTCATGCACCAAATGTATTACTGCAGTGTTGCAAAATTGCCAAAAATACTTTACTACTACTAAGGTATTTATTTACAAATATGCATTCAACTACTGTAAGTTTTATATTACAGTTGTATAAATAATGTTATGAGAATTATGAGTTTATTATGTTATGAGTTTTTATAAAAAAATATAAAGAATAGAATAAAGGAAATATGAAATGTTAGGGAAAAAAAATACTTGAGTACAGTACTAAAATGTATTACACCTCCTATCACAAGACAAAACACTTCATGTAAATGTAAAATTGTACAGTCATTTATTAGCCAAATAACTAACTGGCTGACACATTCAACTTTCCAAAAAAATCAGAATTTGTCCATCTGAATAATAAAAAATAAAACACAATAATAATATTAATTACAGTAACATTAATATTAAATACAATAGAATTTTCATATTGTATAATTAATATAAACATAATATGTAATATAGGCTGCTTTTGGTGCTTGACTCTTTATTATTGGTCATTTTATTAGTTTATTATTATTTATTATCCAAGCTTACTCCAAGCTTAAAATGTTTTTCTCTATTTAACAGCAGTGATTGATGAAATTCCTTATTAATCATGTCTCGGGTCGACCACAAGTTTTGTTGCATGGATGGAAGTTGGACTAATGAAAAATAACAGTTTGCAGTTGCCAAAACTGATTTGCTGAAGTAAAAAAACATGGACACAAGAAGAACAGAGTGAATGCCGCTTGATGTGAAGCCAGAGCGACAGTCGACAGTGGATTTTGCTTAGTCTTAAAGCCTTTGTCCATCAGTAATTTTCACCATTTGTAATGGCGTTGGCAGTCAAAAACAGGACAAGGGAGGACAGACAAATTCTTGACCTTTGGCAGTGCAGTGTTTGGGTGTTCTGTGTTTGTCTGAAATAATTAGTCTACTGAACTGTGTATATTCCATACAAGCTGAAGCTGATCGGTCAGTTCTTGTCACGTGACTTGCGGTGCTCTCCCGGCATTTATTAAACTGTGTGCGTCTTGCATGCGCAAGGCGCGCACCTCCATTGGAAATAACGAACTTGAGCAAACTCTAGAAAAGACGCGATAAACGAACAGCCCCTAAAAGGCCGCCATCATTTGCGATCTCCAGCAGTTGATCTACTTGCACAGACATGGTGGATTCACCTTATTTGTTGACAAATGTGTTGAAGATACATTCCTTGGCAGTCCTTCACTGGGCCTTTTCCACTTCGCAAAGAAACTTTCCAAAGACATCTGTTTCATACTCATTTTGCTGCTTGTGGGTTAAATTTGGCCTCTCAAGTGACCGAGGCAAAAGAGTACGTAGTTTTTCAAATTAAAAGATTTTTTTAAAATAAAAGATTGTTCAGACTTAGATAATAAATAAAACGGAAATAATTAATGATTTCTTGTGCGGCCCAGTATCTAGTGACCAGTCCGCGGCCCGGTGGTTGAGGACGGTTGATTTAGCAGATGCTTTTGTCCAAAGTGACTCACAATTACGGAGGCAATCAGTGATTCAACAAGAGCCAATACACATAAGAAGTGCTAATTATACAAAGGACCTGTTAGTACTCAGTGCTAGAGTTAGGAGGGGAGGGAGTGTTTGTTTGTTTGTTTGAGTGTGGTTTGCCAAGGTGGTTTGTCAAGCCCACTCACCTGTGTGAAGCACACTTCATAAATGATCCTTTTTCTACATAAAGACCATTCTTACCAACCTTCGGCACATAATGTACAGCAGATTCAATTTACATCATGCAACTTTTTATTTTTACATTACCCATGAAATAAATTATCTTGGCTTTTCTTGTTGTTTTCCCCATTGCATAGCGCATAAAAATATATAGTTTCGAATATATAACATCTTGTTCTACCAGCTTTCGGAATAATGTATATCTAGTGAAGGTCTGGACCTCGCATTAAATCAATATTTGCCTCGCATTAAATCAATATTTGAGGACAATCATTTTTTTTAAATGAAAGGATGTTTACTGTATCAGTCCCCTGTTGAACCGCTGGCGTCCCACTGTCTCTCAGGAACATGAAGAGCTCTTGATGGCCATTGAAGCCTTTAGCAAGAGACAGAATTGCTGAGCTACATGCAGGTTTGCCTGAAAGCTCTCATAAAGGAGCTGTCAGATAAATGTTTTTTTTCTGCTAATGCTTAAGACTGGGCAGGAAATAAAAGAAAGGCTCTGTCAAAGGCTGGATGCGGCAGGATGAACTGCCAGCTTTCCTATCACTGTGTCTTTATGCATGTACCGGGCTCCTCGGCCAACTCCTGAAGCCCGGTCCAGTGTGTGCTGAGGAGAGGGAGAAATAAAGAACGACGGACCAGCTGGACTTGGTGCATAACTGGATGTGGAGCTGTCGCATCTGCGTTTGTGAGATGCCCACCATAGGACAGGGTGTGCTGACAGCGTGAGCCTGACAACATTGGGGCAGACTAGAGATGGGCAGGCCGGTCATGAAATATTAGCATTGAAACTAGTAGGGCTGGGCGGTATGACAATATACACAAGTGAAATTTGTACCGTAAAATAATTAGTGTATACTGCAAAATGTAAATAAGTGGGCATGTCCAACTCATATGCAGCATGCGTGAGGCTAAGAAAGGTGCTCCATGGGAAACTGTCAGTGTTGCCAGTTGCTTCAAGTGATCACTTAGTTTCAATATTGATTCAAGAATTGTAGTTCTATTTTGTATTTTTGAAGGAAAAAACATTTTTGATGTTTCCTTAAAGTCTTTACATATCTATATCTTGGGATATATTTGACTTCTGTGAGAGATGTTTACAATAATAAGGTCTGTCCACATAAAACTGTTCAATGTGACACAGTGGAGTTTGTTGCTCATGGTCATATTTTGTTTACTATATTTATAAGATTAAAAATAAAATAGCAAGATAACCAAATAAGATCAAGTCCTTTATATTTCTTAAATATTCATGTTTATTTATTATATAAAGCCCGTTTGTACATTTTCTGGAATCTTTTATAAAAAACATTAAAAACAAGTCTCATACTGTGAAATAAATTTTTGATCATACTGCCCAGGTAGTGATGTTTCATTAGAAGGCTTCTCAAATGAAAGTAGTATTATTGATCCTTATGGTTTGTTCTTTTTACTTACTGATGATCTTTTAAATGATATCATTCTTTGATATCACCTTTTAAATGATATCATGATAGCATATCATTCTTTTGAAATGAATAAAAATGTTAGTTGGAAAATTGGTGAGCGACTCTTATAGCTTTTTCTGCTTCTCTGAACACAACCAGAAATGCAGAAAAGCACAAGCCATCACAGAAGTCACTGAAATGGAGAGAACAGTGGCTGCCAGAGGTCAGGATGACAGAGAAAAGAAGCACAATCTGACTCAGCTAAATTGTGACCTAGCTAAATGTTGATGTTTAATTTGTTTTTTGCATGGGTCATAAGATAAAACAATTAGGATCACAATTTACACACAGCCATTTTAAAGAAGACTTTCACGCTGCATTTTGAAGGAAAGTCAATATCTATGAGTAATAAAGTGTTAGCATAAGTAATGTTAATTAATTAAGTGACCAATAGATGATGCTTTTACCAATTTGATGTTTGTGGTCACACAAAGTTTGACATCAATATGCTATGGCTTTCAGACATACATTATTAAATGCAATTGGCATTATCTCATCAAATTAGTTGATGCAGTAAACGGAAACCACTTTATCAATATGAAGAACACATAATTTTACAGGGTGTCCGCAGGGTCTTAAAAGGTCTTAAAATAAGTTAAAAATTTCAATATCTTAAATTTTAAAAACAAAATTGTAGGCCTTAAAAAGTCTTAAATTAACTGAAATATTGACTTGTAGGTCTTAAATCAGTTTAGACAGGTCTTTATTTTCCAGTGTCCATGTAAAGCAACCCAATAAGGCCAACACTAATACAGTCACCAACAATGCATCTCAATAAAATTTTTAACAAAACTTTATTTAACACTATGGTTCCTCACAATAACGTTTGTAAGTTCTCCATGTATTTATAAACCATATGTGGTGAGGACACTGACTTGGACAGACTGTTTTACATTTAGTTTATTATAGTTTCTAAAGCTTGTCAAAGAAAGCTTGTCAATTTATTGAAAAAAAGTTTATGTATGATTTGCTTGTTTTGACACATTATTTAAGTATTATTAAGTAATAAGATTTTTTTTTAATGAGGCAAGTAAAAATCCTTAGGGTTAGTCCTGTATAAGTCTGAAATTTCATTCATAATGGGCTTAAAAAGGTCTTAAAAAGTCTTACATTTGACTTGGGGAAACCTTTTAAAGTTTTATTCTTTGCAAAGATGGTCAGACAGTCATACAGCAACACAGGTTCCTGCAGAGTGCGACACTCAAAGAAGAGTGTGTTCCCTTTTTATCTAGTTTCTTCCCTCTAAAGCCCACAAGGCCATAGGTGACATAGCTAATGAATCACGTCACATTTATCTTAACACTCATGATTTTCTTTTAGTTGTCTATATTTCTATCCCATATCCCACACGGCTGTACAGGTCATAGGTCACCATACATGGAATACAACCTTGTCTTATGATAAAAAGGTAACGCATAGCTTAACTGTGTAATGTAGACATAGAAAAAAGAAAGAAGAACAGATTTTTAAAATGCATATAAAGGTATATAAATGAATTTCCATAACATTCTCCAATCAAATAAAAGCAGAGGCGGGGTTTCCGTTGAGGTGACAGCAGTGTTTTTTGTCAAGATGACTACAGAGACTTTTAAAATGGAGGAGAGACTAGTGGTCACTGTTATCCTGTTAAGTTATCCTGAGCTGTATTTGACTTTACAAATCTTGAATATCACAATATTATTATAATATATTACAATTATAACAATATCAACAGCAACACTCGCGCACAATATGCAGCTGATTGAGTTGTTGTCTGGTGACATAAAAAAGCGCACTGCGCTTCTTTTTTTCTTGTCAACCAAAAAGGCAGTGTGGTGCTTTTCGAGTTTTTGGAACTTAAAAGCGCATTCGGTGTGATCATGCGCTCAAGCTCCTTTGTCATCTGTTGTTGGTAGGCGACCATCAACCGTTTTCTCAGAAGATGACAAAACATTACTGCAGCTCTGATACAAGTTTTATTTATGGAGAAAATTAAAAACCATTGCTGTGTTTGGGTGTTATTGGGAGGTTGTTAGTCTACTGACGTGTATATACCATACAAAGTATGAAGCTGATTGGTCTGTTCTTGTCATGTGACATGCGGTGCGTTTGCAGCTTTTTGAAAAGTTGAAATGTTTTCAACTAGGTCCACCTGGAAAACGTGAGCCCATCTTGCCGCTCCCAATAATCGCATTCAAGCTGAGTGCCTTCATTGGAAATAACAAACTTGCGCACACATAAGACACGATATGTCAACAGCCAGTTGAGATCAAGTACAGCGGATGAGAAGCGCCTTGAAAGGGGCGGGATATGTCAGATACTAGAAAGAATTTGATTGGTCAAGGTTTGATGAGAATCTGAAGTATGAGGTGACAAATAAATGGTTGATCCATTTTGGCGGAAGTGACAACCTGCTTTGGATGTTGATATCCGGTTTGTATCTTTCAAATGTGAATTTTGTCACTGTCTTGTAGCACAATCCCTTATACTGATACTAACTGATGCGAACATCTAAAAAAAATTATTTTAATTTCACTGGAGCTTTAGAGTGTCTTGAAACCCCCATCTCTGCAGGTTTTTATAACACCTTCGATTAAAAAAATCTAAATATCTTAAGATCTTAAAATTTCATGACCCTATAAACAGTATAAAATCTATACAAAAGAAAAAAAGAAAGAAATGTAATTATAAATCACACATATTTTATATTTCACTACAGGATAAATACAAAGTTTCAGTAATATTATTTAACAGTTTATTTACATTAAATAGTTTATATTAAATCAAATTTAGCTCATATCAAAAAAATAAAATGTTTGATACTGCCTGCACTTGTTCCTGAAATGACTGGTCCATCTTAGTCAGTTTCATTAGTGGAAGTAAACCATGAAGTGGATGATCTGAATTGGGGATGAAATGCGACCTTTATCAAAGGCTAATAGGTTTTTGTGGTGTTTGGTTTAACTTCTAACTTTAGAAGATGTTAAATGAGGGCACGTGTTCTAAAATTGTTGTTAAGAAATAGAAGACCGGCCTCACAGTGGCGCAGTGGGTAGCACTTTTGCCTCACAGCAAGAAGGTCGCTGGTTCGAGCCTCGGCTGGGTCAGTTGGCGTTTCTCTGTGGAGTTTGCATGTTCTCCCTGTGTTGGCGTGGGTTTCCTCCGGGTGCTCCGGTTTCCCCCACAAGTCCAAAGACATGCGGTACAGGTGAATTGGGTAGACTAAATTGTCCGTAGTGTATGAGTGTGAATGGGTGTGTATGGATGTTTCCCAGAGATGGGTTGCAGCTGGAAGGGCATCCGCTGCGTAAAACATATGCTGGATAAGTTGGAGGTTCATTCCGCTGTGTCGACCCCAGATTAATAAAGGGACTAAGCCGAAATGAAAATGAATGAATGAATGAATGAAATAGAAGACCAAAAAGGTTTGCAGTTTAAGGTCTATTGAATGTCAAAGGCTTTTAAATGTTCAGTGGACATAATTAATCATTTTATCCTTATAAATAAAAAATAAAAAAACTTTTGCAAGGTGATTGATAGTTGGCCTTGATGGTGCTTAATGTCAGATGGAAAAGAAAATTAGGGGTATTGCCCTTTGCTAAAAGACAGACATGCAAACAGAAAGATGAACACTCCAAGAGCGAGTTAGACACCTCATCTGTCTCGCTGCCACAGGAAATGACTCTTGCTTTCTGGGGTTGGGAGACTATTTAAGCTTCTGTCAAGCTGACCGTGTTCCCGATTTAGGATATTTTAGCCAAATCCTCTCTGGTTCATCTGCATACCATTTTCTTCTTTACAGCCATCCAACGGAAAGTCTGTTACTTCAACACTCGTTAAATGCATTGTGGCTTTTACTGAGGCATGCTAAATTAGAATAGAGGAATGGGAATATGCGCATGTGTTTTCAGATTCAGACCATGAATCATAATATTGTCTGCCAGCGGCCTCATTGGTGCAAAGGAATACATATAGAGAACACATCTAGGACAGATTTTATGGACTTGCAAGTGTGTCAGTTATTATAGGAGCAAATACCACCAGTCTGTATTGCAAAATGATTAGCCTGATATCACAGTGACCGTGGGCATTATTTCAAAAGGCTGTCATCACTTACTCTTTTTCACATTTTAAATTACTATTATTTAATAGTTTATTAAGATTAAATAGTATATATTAAATTGTAGCTGTTTTATAAATATAAAATGTTTGATACCATCTGAAATTGAATGAAACAACTGGTCTTCAATTATGAATTCAGTCTCATAAACTACTTTTAGTAGTTATCAAATAGGAACAAATGTAAGCCTCAAAAAAACAACAAAAATTTATAGAAATATGGACTTGGACTATGGACCGAGTGTGCTCCACACAGGTGAGTGGGCTTGACAAGTCAACTTTAGCACACACACACTCTCCTTTTCGTATGCACCAGACACTTTCTTATCAACACCTGATGTTTCTGAAATTTTTTGGTGTACTTCGTGCAAATGGATGGGCTTGACAAACCACCTGTATGCACCAGACACCTCTTTATAAGCACTCCATGCTTCTTGGAAAATCTGATGCAATTCTGAGTGTGCTCCACACAGGTGAGTGGGCTTGACAAACCACTCAAAAAAGGAACAACAAATCCAGAAAACATGAAGGAATCCATGGGTTTGCGCTTTTCACATGTGAGTTTTGGGTTACGTCATTGTCACTTCAGGTCAGAATAACAACACGTACAAAAATGAGTGCCATGGCTAGCTGCAGTGAAGAGATTGTAAACAAAAAAGAATGTAAAGATGTTGCCAGAGTGGCTTTTTGGGTTCTTTTCTTGTGCATCCCAGCCACTAGCACATCTGAAATATTTTTTAGCATAGAGGGTAATGTAGTCATCCAACTTCACTATTTGTAATGTTGCAATATGTATTTAAATGATGGTTAATTCCCTTACTTGAAACCTCAGATTTGATGATCATAATTTGTTTTGTTTACAAAGTTTGAGGTTTACTGTATCATTGTTATTCACACCTTAAAGTTGGCTTTGATTGTTCAGCATTTACACTTTACCATTGCACGCTCTTTGTAACATTTTATCTATCAAGTTTAAGAGTCTCTTTAACACTTATGTTTATTTTATTATAAAGAGATCAGATATTTTGTTTAAATATTTTTGTTTTTGACTATTAAAACTATTTTCCTTAGTAATGTTGGTAAATTCAAATAAAGTGGTTAAAACAATAATTCTAATATTCCTAAATGGATTGTTAAAAAATATTCAATAATTATCAAATCTGAATGATATGAAACATATTGTGAAATTTATTTTTGCAATATCTCCCAGCCCTAGTTTGAAGTGCATATTTTATTGTCATTTCTAAGTTGCTTTGGCTAAAAGCATCTGCTAATTGAGTAAATGTAAATATGAGGACTATATCAAAGTAATTGTGGGCCTTATTCTGTGGGCTATCATTCTTTATAATTCAATTCAATTCAAGTTTAATTGTATATCGCTTTTCACAATATCTATCGTTCCAAACTATACATTACAGTCACAATCTGAAAAGTTAAGGAGTTGTGTATAGGGTGGGCAGTATATAAACATAGTTACCGTAACTTACAGTTATACAGTACATAGTGTCCTTCTAAAAGAAATCTTATTTAGATGTAATAATAGTACATGTTCAATGAAGTGTATTTGTACACTCAAAGAATGACTTTTGCTGCTTGTTCAAACTAATTATTTAAAATGAGTTGAAACGGCACAATTCTTAAGCTTTTCTTTGGGACTACTTTATTGTTTTATGTTCAATCCACTTAAATTTGTAAAAATGATTAAGTTAACTTAATCGATTTGTGTTGGGACAAGATAAAGCAATTGTGTGGACCCCAGCATTTTACAGTGTACTTATACTTCTTATACTTAATCATGTTCCAAACTTTTATAGCATTTATTTAATTTTTTTATTGTTTTTTATTTTGGTTCATGGAGAACGTTTATGCCGTTTTTAAAAAAAAAAATTTGATTCCTTTTGGGGAAAAAAAAGGGTTGGAACAACATAAAAGTAAATAATGAAACAGTTATGTTTGGATAAACTGTTTTCTTTAGAAAATACTATATTGTTTGCTAAATATAAGTGCAGCACAATCGATTGTAGCATGGCTTATGAATCCTGCATCTAGTGCTTAGCTTTTGAATTATGTAAAAGTCAGCCGTGTGAACTCATTCTCCTGGCATTATTGAGAGAAATATTGTTTTACGGCCAGGCTAATATCTTCACTTTTCTGTCTGCGTGTGTTCCAAAGGCCAGTTGCCAATTCACAAGTCTTAGAGCAACATAGCTCAGTTTGCTCCCTGTACGCTTGAAAGATTGTTTGGGAAAGCTTCCCGATCAGAAGCTTTCGAACTCAAACTCGCAAAGCCGACAAGAGAGTTTGAGAAGGGAGAGATGGCAGATATAAAGGGACAATATACAGAGTAGTGAAGCGGTTGGAGCTGGGGAAAAACAAGTGATAACCATCGAGAATGAAAGAATGATATTTATGATAAAAGTTAGTATTTCTAATCGTAAAAGTTGTTAGTTTATGTATTAGTAGCTGGGTTTTCATCACCCTGTGTTTATGTGCATTTTGCAATATCACATGAGTAATGAGTTACTGTATGCAAACAACAAATTTTGAATACAATTTTTGCAACAACAAAAAAAAGCACACTTGAGATGTTTTTTGGTTAATGCGAATAATGGGAGATGGAAACTCCTTTGCCGAATAAACTCTGCCATAGCAAACATTACATGTACATGACTAATCAGCTGTCTCCATTATACTTGCTTGGTTTTCTGTTGGTTACTAGGTTACCAATACTACAGTGAACTGCTCTAACAACTTGATGGAAACAAACCTAAATTTCATTTGGGATTTTTTTGTACGTTTTTTTGTGAGCTTTGAAAAGATTCACTTCACCTTAAGATGAAATTTGAAACCCGGCTAGTATTTCTTGTGTAATGGATCTCTTTCTGTTGAACTGAAATTGAGCATTTCCACTCCCTTTCCTTAACTGAGATTGTTAAAAATAATGTTGTTCTTTGCATAAACCAACAAGAAACTAAATATATATTTTTACAAAATGTTCACACTGCTTTTCAAAAAATTGTAAAACACAGATTGGATAATACATGTGTAACAAGGACACGTTTTATAAAATTCATTTTATTAGCAGCCTTATTGACTTTTTGATTTATTGGCTAATTCATATTAGTTTGTATGATCTCATTCATATATTTTAGAACGATTTGGTCATTTCCCAATAAGGGGTAGGTTTAGGGGTAGGGTTTGGGGGCACGCTTCCTTTTAAAAATGTTACATTTTCATACAAATAAAATTATATGAAGGTGTTCAAATGAACTATTTTTCTGACAATACGTGAAATAGTTACATTTTTCCATTAGATCGGGCCAATGAAAAGCATTTTTTGCAATCTCAATCAGGAGAAAGAGAATGTAAATGCTTCACTTGAAAAACTTGCTCTTTGTTACCAATGGGGAGTCGGGGTGACAACAGACTGAGGATCCACATGCAGTTTTATTAAGACTCATTGGGCAGGCAAAGGTCAAACAGGAACAAACGGTACAATGAGGATAATTCCAAATGCGTAGTTGTGGTTACAGGCAAAGTGTGTGGGAATGTGAGCAGTCTATGTAGTCTGTGTAATCAGCCTTGTGTGTGTGCAATTATCGGTGATCTGGAACAGGTGTGTGTGAGGTGCATGACGGGAGTTGTAGTTCATATCAGACTTGTAGTTCTGGTGATAATGAATGTCCTCCAGTGATCTATAAGGGTTAGATCGCTGGTGATCGTGACTCTATAGAAATAAAATATATACAAATTATATATAGTATATTAGCTCTAACATGTGCCGATAAAATCTTTATTTAGGATAATTTTCCACAGATGTCAGAATACAATTATTACATTAATATTTATGTCTTTCTTTCCCAGTCGTGAATGTCATCTTTTTATACATTGTCTTTGTCACCAGTTATTTTCTCTATCATATTCTGAGCCCTTCTTTCCATGGTTCATGGCATTAATTCCTAGACTGCTGCTATTTTCTTCTGTCCTACATTCAACCCCTGTCACCCCATCGGAGGCAGTGTCATAGTTTGAATAAACCATGCTGCATAAACAGGGCAAGAGTGCAGTCCTTTGAGCAAATATGCATCGAAGCTCAGAGGAGCCGTCAGATAGGATGGGACTATAAGTGAAGTCTCCAAGGCTGTCTGCAGCAGCTGAAAGCATTACACGCATCCCTTCCATACATCCCTGGAGGCAGTCAGCAAGCCTGAGGCTTTTATGAGCATAACCCGTGACATATCAGTGAATAATGTTGTGGGGCCCATTAAGGCCAGCTGTGTGGCGTGCTGTAAGCCAGATGCATTGTAGTGAAGCTCGGATCAAACTGCTGCCGTTTCCTCCCACATGTGTAATGCGAAAAGATCTGTGGAAATGACTAGAAAGTCTGCCCACCTCATGCTTCCTTTACCCCACAGTTTTCTGAGGTACAGTTTTTCTCAGATGAGATAGAAAGGTTGATGGTGAGTTTTGTGAAGGGTTGAAGCGATTTTGAGCACTCGGGCTGTTTTCCCTTCAGCTATTACAGAGACCGCGTTTCATATCTGTGGCAGAATAGAGGTAAATAACCTGGAATAGAAAACTGTGGAATAAACTCAGACGTATGAGTCTATTTTGCAGTGAATTATGAATTTTAAACTTCAGGCTTAATGTGTTTTCTGTGTCAAAGCTGTTCGTCACGTCCTTCCAAATGGTTTTTAAATGTCCCCTGTATTGTAACGCAATTCGCTCTCATTTAAACGTTCACAGATGGCTTGAGACACAGCGGTTTCAAACTTAAATGGTTTTCAGCCAGGTTCAGACCTTCAATTTGTTCAAGTTATTCTTACTCTTAAGCAGTTGTCAAAGTAGCTTTCTGAAGAAAAAATCCAGATTTCTTCAACTTTTTCATCAATGTGCTCTTGTTTTTTTTTCTCTCGCTCAATTATCTTCCCTAAAATCTCCATCTTTGACCTTTGAATGCCTCTGAGAGTAAGAAAAGAGTTGAATTAAAACTGTCTGGCATGATTTTCATATGAATACACTCTTGTGTGACCTTGTAGGGTGGCATTAATTCAACAGTCTCCCACTGCTGCGCTAATAATCCGTTCCCATATGCTGCAAATCCCTCGCAGCTTCCACTACAAACAATTCTCCCAGCAGTCTTTAACGCAGCGACTCCCCGGCCTCTGGTCCAGATGTTCTCTTAGTGCTGCTTTTTAATATATTATAATATTATATTTTAATACGACAAGTGATGCGACCCCAATTACCTCGTTCCGTTGTGGTCGTGACAACATGGGCAAGATGAAGAACAACTGAGCTTTCGGTTTGAGGAATGAACATTTTTAAGGGTGTGTGGGAGGAAAAAGGACATCTTGGGTCTTTCCTGTTTTATTTAATTTTCCTGTCAAAAATGGTGCTAGAAACGAGAGGCATCAAACCGAAACGTATAAGTATATGTCAGTCAGGGTGTTTTAGATCTGTGACACTTGATTTCTCGGTCTTGACATGATCAGGATGGCATGACATAGCTTGTTATGGCTACTGCAGTATGTGTAATGTTTTCTCATGCACAACTCAGGGAGTTTCGCTGCATTTTCTACTTACGTGCCCTAACTATGCCAGATACATCACGTTTCGAGTGTCAAGTTATTTCTTTCACTTGTCCTCATTGAAAGCAAAATTCAGGAGGAAGCTGATGTAACCAATCCAACTTTAAATGTGGACCAGTGATATGTTACAAAGACACCAAGCATCTGTCAAAATGTCAGATTAAAGGAATAATTCATCCAGGAATGAAAATCCTGTACTGACTCTCTTGAATTGCTTAAGCTTTATTTCAAAATGAGAAGTTTAGCAGGATGTTGTAATTGCTCTTAAGTGAAAGGGGATGTAAACCAAGAACTGTCATGCTTCAAATAAGATAAATATATATATATACATACATACATACATACAGGGGTTGGACAATGAAAATGAAACACTGGGCAATTTATTGTTGGAGGTTTCATGGCTAAATTTGACAGTTTTGCTTAAAATATCTTAATGCAAATTGTTGGTGCGCATCTCACGGTATGCAGGGTAATATCAGCATACCACCCAGATGGACAAACTGTGGATGCAAGAGGAAGCTGTCTGAAAGGGATGTTTGAGTGCTATTCACAGAGAGTGGGAAAGTGCAAAGCAAAGAGCAGAAGTAACAGTTCCCCCAAAATACAAAACCCATCACCTCCATGTCACTCTTAATAATAATTCTACAAATCAAACCTGTAAATAATACAATAAACAAGATTATAAGTTTGAACAAAATGACAGGCAATTTCACTGTGTTTAGATGCATTTGTTAGCTAACTATACAAAGACAAAAAATGAGCCATTAAAATATTAGTTTATATAAAATAAATAAACAATACATGGTGACATGTATTCCATAAAATGCAATATTATCTGGGGGCATTGCATAGGCAGATGCAGGGGCTTCCCTTGCTAGTTTTGGTACTAAAATACAGAATAAAGTGTCAATTTTATTTTCTAGGTGAACAAACCCTTTTAATTTTTGAAAAAGCGAAAAAATAACGTGCATTTAGTAATTAAAATAATGTTAAAAAAATAAAGAAATATATGAAATTGTATTCAAGTACTAAGCAACCACAAATTATCCCCCCAAAATTCACAACTACTGCAGTATTTTTAAATAATTGAACTAAAATGCACAAATAACTATATTTCTGGGCAAAAAAGTTTGACTTTATAATAAATTTAAGTTGATTTACTCACCATATATGAATCAGTAAATTAATTTTACAGAGAGGTGGCTCTTTACAATGCACTAAATGCCTTTAACGAAACGGAAATGTTGTGTACATGCAAAGTTTAGCCTATAGTTTTAAGCACAATATCATGCGGGACAAAAAGGTTGACTAAGATGTCCCTGACTACAGAACTAGCCCTACTAACATTAAATGTCTGAGAAAGTGCGAACGTGGTCATTTTAACACATTAACGTTAATGTTCCAATGTTAATAGTTGTCAACACTTGATATAATTTAAGTGTACGCTATCACATAAGTCTATGAACTAACGTTACATGGACGGCCACGAATGACCCAGTTTAAAATGGCCGCGGTGTTTGAAATAACCAAATTAACGTACACTAATAACAAACAATCATATTTCTAGTCAGGAAGCCTTTTACAAGTAAGTATATGTTGATTTACTCACCAGATACTCTCCAAAGCGAGGGAAAACATCCTGTGGTACCATTAGTATCCGGGCAGAGTATTCCCCTCGCTAGTTTAGGCTACGAACTAAAGGAGAAGTTTTGATTTTATTTTACAGATGGGTAGCAACGCAAAAAATGGCATTTACCGTGACATAAATATGGTGTTGAACATGTACATTTTATGTTTATATCCACTATGTATGCGTGAGCATATAGAAACATTCTTGAAAAGACGTCAATCGCAATGCAGTTAGATACACAAACGACCATAAATGAACTGCCAAAGTTTAAAATTGTCACTCCATTCTAAAGTAATTAACAAAACAATACATTTACAACCATTTAATTTCCTTAGATAAAGTCAGTAAAATGTAAACATTGAGGTAGTTTGACTCACCAGTTGCTGTTCTGAAACTACGAGGGAAAATGGCGTCTGAAAAATTCTTCAGGGACTGGGGCTGCATTGAATTCCCGGATGTTAAAAATAACACCACCAAGTGTTGGATACGTAACTCCTTGATTTCGCACTGGATCAAATCAGCTTTTAGCTCTGATTATATTCATTTATAAAAATCTAACTCTATAATGTCTACACTTTACTCTTAAATGCTTCAACACCGAAAATTTAACTAGATGAATTTGAATTTGCTGTGTATGTGTATATGTATATGTGTATATATTCTTTAACAGTGATACCAGCATACACTTTTCCAGTTTGCAAATGGCTGTCCTCTTCTACTTCTACTTCCTCTGCACCAACCACACTTCCTCTCTCACTTCTAAGCTGAGCTTACATGGATGCCTCTGGCATTCGCAGTGAGCGCTGCAGCTCCAGCAGATGGTGAGGAGCGGGAGAAGCCAAGAGATTAAAAGGGGGTTTCTCTTGTACTTCCTCTCCCAGTGTTCTTTGATCCTCCACATTTTTGTGGCATATTTGGGATTCTGCTCTCAGATGGGTAGAGACTGATCCCTGCTCTTATTCCGATCTCACTGGAGAGGCAGGTATCATCAGTAGCATCTGTTGTTCAGTGCACTTTTGTTTATTTTTGGTTTTTGCTACTGCCTGCCTGTGCTGTCCTTGAAAGCTGTCAATCCACTACTCGAGGTGAAACCTTTCATAATCTCATAATTTGATGTTGCCTTGAAGTTTTATTTGAAGTGCTTTGATGAGCTTGAATATTTTCAATAGTATGAAGAGTCCTTATTACTCTATTCATGTGTGTTTCCCTTTATTAGCTATATTAGCTAGTGAAACAAATGTAAAGAACTTCCCCTTAAATAGCTAATTGTCCTCGCCACTTAAAATAATTTTACAATAAACCATTATAACCCTTAAATCACTAAAATTGCCTTTGGGAATGCAACAACCTGGTTATGCATTTTAACATCTGCATCATTTCTAACATTTTTGGGGACAAATGATTATAGCATTTCACTAGTTTTGTAGTGTGAATGTATGCGAGAAACAGTGTTTTCAATGGAAGCTCTGCTTGAAAAGTAGCTAAATGATGCTAGATGACCCCATGCATAAATTTGCATATTTTTTTCTTTTTGTTGCCGATTGTATTATATGTGTTTATTAAAGTGGTATTTATATTTGCTTGTGGTATCGTCTTTGGTACCAATCGATACAAAAAAAAAAAGTCAATTGGTCATTTGTCAACAGAAATGACTGTGATTGGCCGTGAAGGTCATCAGTCCACCACTCTTCACCGAGTACAAATACAGATACATGGTTATGGAGTGTTTTAAATCCGCATATATCAGTCAATCTATCATCGAATCGCTCATATGTCAGCTCATAGACCAGCTGATTGACACTTTAAAACACTCCAGTGTCCGTGTATCTGTGTTTGCACTTGGTGAACTGATGACCTTCACAGCCAACCACAGTCATTTCTGTTGAGCATGTGATGGCCAATCAGCAGTGTTTAAGAATGTGCTCAACGGCACTCAAATGTTAGCGAGAAATGGACATTATTGTTGTCCGAACACAATAAAACAGTGTAGATACGGTTACAGTGTAGTCTCTCAGACGTAATAAAGAAACTTGCACTAATTCAGAAACTGGTATGTCACCAAAGCTCTGTTATTGTGAGTAACATACGTGGAAGAGAAGAATAAACTATAAAATTAAACTGTTTCAGTTCAATACAATGAAGAACCAGATGTATGATTGTTCTGTGAATAATACACCCTACACATGCACAGCTCATTCATGTCTGTGGGATGCAGTGCTGTGGTCAACAGAACGTGCTGCAGTTGGCATTCACTGAACAAAGCAGAGCAGACGCAGGAAGAGATGTGATTATACCCAGCAAGCAATACCTCACGCTCTAAACACTTTGTCCTAAAAGATGCTTGATTTGTCTCTAGTCGCTATTTTGGAATAAGTTTCTAAATGGTCTAAAAGGTTGTTATTCTAGTGACCAAGACCAAGTTCTTCTCCAACACTGGTTAGAAGTTTGTGAAATCGTCTGTATGTCTGCATTAATTGTCTAAAACCAAACAAGTAACTTAACTACTATGCAGAGAAAATGAGTGAAATCTTAAATTTAGTAACATGTAGATTGTATATAGAAAAATGTACACCGGACATAATTGAATACTATGACTTTTTTTTTCTATATTCTAATTCTTGTCAGCTAATTTTTTGTTGTATGAGATTTGGGTCTTTGTTTTGTTGCATTACATAGCCTTTCTGTAGCATGAATAAACTACTGTCCTGACATTCTCCTGTACAATGTATCGATACACTTACCTTTTCATATAGCAAAGTGTCCAGACCCTAAGGCAAAAATGCAGTGCTAAATCATGATGGTCCTCCAATAATTTTCCTACTTTAATAGCAGTTCACCAGAAGTGTTGTGGAACTACTTGGTGGTTTTGGGCAAACATGAAATGTCTTAATATTTTCTTAGACAGCAGTAGTATCCTTTCATGAATACCATTGTTAAGTGGTTTGTGGAAACATAAAGACCTCTGCAGTTTAAAGTCATTTGTTGTTAACCTTGATTTCTTACTCACTTCATTCACGGTTGCCTTTTGTCTTCTTTGAATGATCTTCCCAGGATGTCCACTCCTGAGGGACAGAATTAGGTAGCATAGAAACAGAATTTTCCACATTTATAGACAGGGAACTATGGATTAATAAAGTTCTTTGGCAATCATTCTTTAGCCTTTTACAACATCTTTTTAATGTGCCTTTTAAGCTATTACAATTCTCTCAAATCCAGACCTTCAGGCTGAGGACAGAAGATCTGAACTCTATTAAAGCTTTCAGTGGCCAAGATTATGATAGGTGCTAAATGTCACAGATGTAAACACAAATTTCTTCTAAATGTGGTCTTCTGCAATCATACGTTTCGTTTCCAGTTATCACACAGACATCACACACGTCAAATGGCGTCTGAGACCAACCAGTCTTTAATAAGATGACCAGATTTGTTAGTACTTAAAACATATCCAATCTCATTTCCATATTTGACATTTGGACAAGCCGTGTCAGAGTTTCACTTACTTTTTCCAGCCTCTTTTGACAGTGATTGGTCAGTGCCTTCAATAAAATATTCAAGTGTTTTTGTGACTTAAATGCAGATCCATCCATTCATCCAGCAATTCATCCATTCATTTATCTTCTCAGAATTTATGACATTTCCAACATGATATTCAATTCAAATCATAACATCGGCATTGAAAGACAGCAGCAAGGCTAAATTTTAAGTTTTACTCACTCATAGGAGGTCTATATGGCTTTATCCCCGCAAGTTATATTATTTATCCACACATTATTTCCGAAGGGGTAGCGGACCAGCATGGCCTTTGCTCAGTCTTGGTATTAGAGTGCCATGTGAAATGGCTGTTCTCTGATAGCTAGTGTCTGGGGAGCCTCTTTTTGCTCTCATTAGAGCCTTGCAATTTATAGCATGGATGGCCTTGAATTTCATGCTTCAAAGTGGAGGAGAGTCTGTGAACGTTCTGTAAATTAGCCTTCATGACAGGGGGAAACATGGACCTGTTAGTGAAATCTCTCTCATTTGCCCTGTCTTTCTCTTATATGCTCTCACTCTCTTCCTCTTTCTTTTTGCCTGTACGCTTTTAACTGTTTTACCATACATTCATCTACTATACTGTTGAAACTGAAATATTTATGTTGTGTAGGGCAATGTGCAAATTATTATAAGCGTGTTTTGGTAGGGTTTTGAAATTTAGAGGAAAAACAGACTCGCTGTAAAAACTAATTTAACAAAAAGCCATTGCAACAAAAGCTTTTATGTTACTTTAACTTATTTTAATAAGTCAAACGGGTTTCAACTTATTTTTTTAAGTTATACAAATTTAACTTACTATTTTAAGTTAAGATGGCTAGAAAAGATCATTTGATTTGACAAAAAATTTAAGGCAGTATGATTTTTAAATTTATTTTGCAGTGTTAATTATAGCTGCAAAGATATGTTTTTTTTCCTTCAGAAAAATAAGTGATTTTTCTTATGTTGCATTATGGGTCTTTTGTGTTTGCTCTAAGACGCCTCCAGATTGATGATGGTGTGCTTCTGAACCATACAATTTCAGCCTGCCGCTCACCAGATCTGAGCTCTTTTGTAAAGTCCATAAAAAAAAATCATAGCATCAGCCTCAATTATCCTCAAGTCAAATGTAAAGGTTTGATGGTCCATCCCGCACCTTTCATTAAGCAAGGCGGCTTTGCCTTATAATTATCCGGCATATTTCTCCCTCAGAGTTTTAATGGCATTAGAGTGTGTTAAAGGAAAACTCTAATTTTGTCGTCATATGCAGTCCTTTACAAAGAGTTGTATGCTCTCTATAGTTTGATTATAAGCCTGTGAATCAATGCTTCAGAATTCCTTTAGATCAGAGCTCGTCTTGGCACCACGGTTTCAAATCCCGTGTCTCATATCACATTCTAAATACATTTGACTGCTTAAATTTGCTGTTTTCTATAATTCAGTGATGTGTTTTATCATGGAAACAGCGGCACCTCATGCATTATTTGTCCTCCATCTCACTGCAGTCTCAGTAGTAATACAGTATGCATATGCTAATAGGTTTCTATTCATTGGGTTTGCTGGGCTGATGCACTGAGGGGTTTCAGCCCTGAATGGATGACCTTCTCCTTCTCCCGTGAATAGATGTGATGGATTTATAGTCAGATATAACCGCTCTCTCGAATGCTGAATATTTCAATCTTCTTAGTTCTCCTGAGAGGCAGAAGACTGGCACAACATTGACAGCCCCAAAATGCATGGTATCAGCCTTTGTGAGAAATCGTATGGGAGAGCATTTCTAATGTGTACAACAGTATAAATGGAATCAAATAAAAGTGAGAGGAGAACGAGGAAAGTCAAAACATTAGGTTGCAGTTAGGTGGCATAACAGTTTTATAAATGTTTTAAAAACCGCATACGGTCTCAAAACATTATGACAGTAATGGCTTTCTTCAAAATGGCTTTGTTGATTGTAGGATTGCTCTATACTAGGGTTGTCACAATACTGGAATTCAGTATCAACTGGTACTGAAATTTTAAAAACGTCAATTTCCCGCTAACATTTGAGCGTTGTTGAGCACATTCTTAAACAGAGCTGATTTGCCATTGTAGGGACACTGGAGCATTTTAAAGCCACCATTCATCAGCGGATCGCTCGTATGTCAGCTTATAGACAAACCAGCTGTTCTTTGTGGCTATAAAATGCTCCAGTGTCCCTGTACCTGTGGTTACACTAAGTAAGCAGCGGTGAGTTCAGTAAACTGATGACCTTCACGTCCAATCACAGTCATTTCTGAGCGTGAACACAATCACAAATCAGCAGTGTTTAAGAACGTGCTCCACAGCGCTCAAATGTTAGCGGGAAATGGCCATTTTTAAAATTCCAGTATCAATTGGTACCGAAAAATATGTAATGTTGAATGTTGCGATTTAAAGATATTTCTTACAATATAAGATTTCTGTAGAACAATGTTATTTTAATTGGCTTTTTTTTCTATTTATTTAATGATATTAAAATAAACAGGTAAGAGCTCATTTTCAGATCTAATTCTTATTCAGACTAAAAAGTCAATGTGCAAACATTAAATCTTTAAAACACTATGAATCATTGAAAAGCAGCATTCTGATTTTGATTGGCTTTTATCATTTTCCTCACTTTTCTTGACTCCCGCAATAAGTATTTATTTTCAGCTCTGGATTCACCTTTGGGCCACTTTGGGGAGGTGGGCATAAAGATAATAAGGCCCCATTTGATTGATCAAATTTAGATAATCAAACAATAAATAAAATAAATATATTTAATTATCACACATGTCTGCAAGTCTCTCGTGTAAAAGAGAATTTAAATCTCAATGAGACTTCCTGGGTAAATAACGGAAATGATAATAATAAAATGTCTGTGATATCTTATATTGCATATCCTATTATCACGATAACGATTTTGCGATATATTGTGCAGCCATAGTTGATTGTATTTGAATCTGTTAAAGATTAAATATAGTCTTTTAAACAGTGACATTCTTTTGATTATTTATATTAAATGAGATATTATAAAATAAAACAACAACACCGAATTACTGAAACAAACATTTCATACAGCAATGTTATATTTTCATTGTCAGTGTCACCTTGCCATGGAGTGTACTGCATGTATATGAATGTGTGTGTGTGAAGATATTTTTTTTATTACAGTGTTGGAAAGAGAGCCCTGCTGAGGGTGGCAGCCTCACTGTGCTCAATTTACGCTTTCTGTCGCTCCTCACGAGGGTTGGAAAGGTGAATGAACACCTGACCCTCAGTTGCTTTTCATTTCTTTTGGTAAACCTATTAAAGTTCTCTCTGTGTGTACAGCACCCCCTGTACAGGGACCTACACACACACACACACACACACACACACACACACACACAACCCGATGCTTCTGTTGTTGTTCATGAGTGTTTATTGCAGGTCACTTACCTCGACCTGTGGCTCAGTGTAATTACATGATGATGGGTAAACTACCTGCTTCTCCTTTTTGTGTTATTTTGGATAGATGGAAAGCAGTTGGAATGCATGAATTGAGTTGTTGTTTTTTTACTGCTGAGAATGAAATGATTTATTATTAGCTTTATTGTATACTAATAGTGGTTATTAGGCGAATTTGTTTTTAGCTTTTTAGCTAAAAGCAGCTCAGAAGCTGTGCGTAAATTGTGTGGTTTGTGTTTTGTGCCGTTCTCTGTGTCTGCAGGGACGTTTTATTCATTCTGGTGTTCTTTGCTTCATGTTATGTGTCCAGTGGTGTGGAAGAAATCCACTCAAGGCCATGTTGTGATGCATGTGTAAAGTAAATGAGCAGCTTGCTGTACATTGAGCCATTTGCAAGCATAACTGCTGTAGTAAAGTGTGCAGCTTTATGTACAGTATGTGGAAATCAGATTCTAATTTTAGTTAAATATGTCAGGGGGATCATTTACAATAACATTTATGCTCCTTAACTTCAGCTTTTCTTTAACTTGGAGTTAATGTTGTGTGTTCCATTTAACAAAATTGTAGATCAAGGGATAATTGGTAAACCCCCTGCAGAGCCATCAGAGACCCCCTAAGAGTTACAGACCCCCTGTTGAGCGTCCCTGATACATCCATACGATTACAGTTCAGTAAAACTGACTATGCATGTGCTGTAATATATTACTAACATTTGTCCTCACCTTTTAACTAGTTGTTACCATTAACCATTTACACCTCCAATTTAGGCTGCAATATGAATGCCATATAAATATAACACAAATAGGCACCCAAGAGCAAGTCCCTGACTGTCCTCTTTGTGTGACAAGCTTGCTAGCCAATTGAACCTCCCATCATTAAAAAAAAAAGAGGCAAAGAAACATCTTGGTGGAGTAATGATGTTGTCTCCCTAGTCAGAGGGCTCATATAAACTGATTTCTTTCACCAATGACTAAGTTTAAAATAAATTTAGTTCAGATATATTATGCTCTTGAACAGACTGACTGAGCACTCAAATGTATCTCTTTTTTTTGTCTTGACAGCAGAAACTGACACTCTGTGTCTGTAAACCCTGTAACCACCTTCATGAGAATTCTAAGGATTTGACATATGTATATCTGTATATGAAAATGTTGACAGACTGATGTTTTGTTAATACTTGAAATCATATTTTCTAAACTATTCTCACATAAGAATGTATAGCAAATCGAAATCACAATATCAGTCAGAAAAATTCAATTGGGCGGAGGGTCCACTAACGTGCTGAGCTCGTTCTTAAACATTCTTAAATCGCACTAATTTGAATAAAGTTTAGCAGTTTCTAACTTTTTTGATTATTTTTTTCTCTCTCCTTGTTCCAGTTGAACACCAATCCCACAGTTCTTTGTGTAAGCCTCTCCAGGGCTCACTCATGCTCTGCTCAGTGGCCTCGTATGGTTACCTTTTACCCAACTACATTGAGCCATTGAAATATCCCAGACCGCCAGAGCAGTCATTAGTCCGGTTACCACATTATCTGACTGTCCACACACACATCCTCCTTCCAGATAAGAGAATTTAAAGGGCACCCAATTACCTTGGAATCCAAGGTTATTTCTTATTAAGATCTGCCTCTTTTACCTGGGGGATTTTCAGGTTTTGCTCAGATTTTTGTGTGAGCCTCAGAGGTCATGCAATCTGGAGGGGGAAAAGAGGTGATTACAGCAAAGTTGACCCTTTGTTCTTTTTTTTTGGACTTGGGGAATCACGTCAGCTCTGGGGGGAAATGGGAGGACATTGCTCTTTTTCAAAAAAGAGCACTTTTTATCTTTATCTCTTTCGGTTTCCCCTCCAGTGGCAAAAACTGCTGTAGAGTTTTATAGGGAATGAGTTTCAGTTTTGCACACCATAAATGCAAGAATTCAATTGTCATTGACACCTGAATTGATTTGTATTCCATTTAGTCTTGTCTTTTTCATGACTGAGGAGCAAGGTGGGAAAAGGTGTGTGGATTCTTATCTGGCCACACAGAAATAGATTTTTATGGTACTCAAGGAACCTGTAAAGTGTGAGACAGGGAGAAATGATATATTAATAAACCAAGAATTCACAGAAGAGACAAGAACCCCAGAGACTGCCTCAGGAATCTTAAATGAGGATGCTGTAATGCCAAATAAGACCTGAAGAGAAAATATCAAGGTTAAAAAGAATAAAAATAGGGATTTTTGTTGATTTCAGTTTTCAATCTATATATCACATAATAGTCTCTTTATTGAAATGATTATAGTTCTGCACACTCTTAATAGAGAATGTATTTATAATATGCAGTCTTGTGTGTGTGTGTGTGTGTGTGTGTGTGTGTGTGTGTGTATATATATATATATATATATATATAATTACAGCAGAATTATAAACTGCATACATTCTCCAAGCACTTATAAAGTAACAGGTTTGCAGTTCAACTCTGTTCTGGTTTACACCTGGTTTATAAATCGACATTGCTCAATTGTAATCCACATACCAAATGTTTCCATTCATGTAATAGTACTTGTGTGATAAAAAGCCATGCAATGAATGTGCAGGCCTAAGCCCTGCAATGAATGTGCACTGTATAGTGAATGTATAGCATGATCAAGGCCCAATCCCAATTTTGTTTTATACACTTACACCTACATATTGTCCTTGGCCCTTTGATAGGGATAAAATACTTCTCTACGAAATGAGACACCACTACTATACACTTGTACACATCTTCATACGCCGTGGCATCTGTCATATAAGATGTCATCTGCAGTAGTCACTACAGAAGGCGCAAGCACAATAACGTTTAACAGATTACACACAAAAGTTGTTTTGTGCTTTATTTGGACTATAGCAAATGTTCATTTTCAGCTTGAAAGCATATTTCAAGATTTCCATCGCCATTTCATACAGAACATACGACTGGTGGATCCTGTTGCACTGAGAAACTGTACTGTGTGTTTACAAATAAATACAACATTAACATTATGTTAGACGTGCTGTAAAAAGCAAAATCCCTGTCATCAGACTTTTGGTCTAAAAGTGATGGTATTCTGTCAATTCATCGAGTATCATAATTGAAAATATGTTGCTAATAGCAAAATTAATAGATTTATATTTACTGTGGTAAGAAAGGGAGAAAACAAAAACACAGATGGTAAATTTGAAACCAATGCCCCAGAGGGTGGTTTATTTACAACGTGCAAGTGTAAGTGAAAGAGGATATTGTTCGGGCCAGGTAGGAGAGAGTGCTCCGTGGGATCTTGAAGCCGTGCAGTTAGGTGAGGAGGTGTCAATCAGCCGCTTGACTTTAAGGAGCATAGAGAGAGAGGAATTAGTCTGGAGAGTTAAATCCTCACAGTCTTTGCTGGTGCTTCTCTCTTGCTGGTGCTTCTATCAGTTGGGGATGGGTTTCAGCTGGGGCTGATCGGCAGTGATGAGTGCACAGCTGAAGTGCATCTGGGACCATGGCGACACTGTATTATCCAACATCCAACTTGCCACAATCTCTCTAGATCGCAAGAGCTCTCTCTC
>CAIGQW010000350.1:2363221-2375643 GCA_903798125.1 Danio choprae | reverse complement strand
GTCCTCCAGGAACATGGTTGAGAAACACTGTTCTAGAGCAGTGTTTCCCAACCCGGTTCCTGAAAGCACACGAACAGTACACATTTTCAACCTCTCCCTAATCAAACACACCTGAATCAACTCATCAGAACATTAGAAGAGTCTCCAAAACCTAAAGTTAATGGGTAAGATAAGGGAAACATCTAAAGAATGTACTGTTGGTGTGCCTCCAGGAACAGAGTTGGGAAACACTGTTCTAAAGTATAGTGAACTCAATTACGTTCAAGTAAACCAGTTTCAGCTGACATCATCTGAGCTTTGTGACAGTGCATTTCCTGTGGTCGTAATGAGATGAACATAAGCAACAATACTCAGGCTATGACATTTAAACAATGCTCAAAAAACACTCCCTCATGGCATTACACCACCGCAAGAATGTACTGTTGATGTATGGCTGGACCATTCATAATGACCTTACCTTACTATACAAAAATCAAAGTAGAAATTGAGACTCATCAGACCCAGCTTTGCAATCTTTTATGTTTTCTTTCTGTTGAGACATGGCAATTTCTAGCTTTACCATGTATTCACTCTGCCGCCACCAGCGAGAGTATTAAAGTAGCCAGAAGTCGTTAAAGGTGCAGTATGTAAGTTTGACACCCAATAGTTGAACTAGGTGTTGCACTCCTGGATCAAAACACGTGCAAGTGCAGATTGCCAGATTGATGAGTGTGCCTGACTATCGAGCCTAAACACTGATTTAAGTTGTGTTCTAAATAAAAGAATCAGCGCGGGATAGAAGGAACATTTTCACATTTAAAAGGAATTTTTGTCCTAACCAATACCTGGAATTTATTTTTTAGAATCGGTTTCTAATTTTTGCAGCTGAACAACAGAAAACTTGATGACAATGATCATCTCAGGTACACTACATGTGCTTTATTCAGTGTTAAATGCTAACAATGTGAGTTTGAATGCCATTTTACGTGACATTTATTGCCATACTACTGAAAGCAGCAGCAGATCTCAGATCTTGAAAATAAAATAAACCGTTTTAAATTGAATTTTGACTGACTCAAAACCAACACATATGAGTGATTCAGCATCTACATTTAATAATGTTAAAGAGGTTTAAAATGTATTAATTAGATCATAAACCTTACCATTTCTTGAGTGAGTGCATTATCTGTGCTTCTGAATGGCTGTATTTAAATGTTTCTGTCATGTTTCGGCTGGTGAAAACAGCCAAATTGCTTATCACTGCAAATCTTGTCACGTAGTGTGTTGTTAGGACATGGGTTTACAATGTAACCAGCTCACCTAATGTTTACGTTCGTAATATTGATATTATTTTCTAATTAATAACCTCATGTGGAACTCTGAATCTGCATCTCATTTTGAAGTCTGCTACTGTCTACTGGAAGTCTCATTTCGGTCACAGACGCATGCTTTGAGAGCCTTCCTGACTGAATGAATGAAATACACGGTTTTCCAACAAGGCAACCCACCCAGGGTGCTGAAATATAATTGGCTAAAGTGACAGTGGGCGGGTTAAAAGAACCAAAACAAAGACAGCGTTCCGGCACGTAACAGACATTTTCAAAGCATAATAATTGACTTTAGCATTGTTTTTCAGATAAACAAGAATGTTCACTTAACATGTTTCTTAAATATCTGCAAACATATTATGGTATTTTATGCTTTAGAAGAGTCAAAAACTTACATACAGCACCTTTAATTTTCAATGGAAGGAATCTCCGGCAAAAGCAGCGAAGTGTGTCTTGAATGGTGTGGGCATCAAGGAGAGTTGAAATCAGGTCAAGTTTATGGTAACGAGCTATCAGTTAAACTTTGATTGTCAACATTAGTTCCCAAGCAAAAATAAGCACAGAGGTTGATTACTTCTATGATAGGTTTCCCAGTTTGTTGATGTAGGATGCATACAAATTAATGTTAACTTGAAGACCAAGGCTAGTAAAGGTCTCCTATAAACCGCATATTGAAATTAGACTAGCACTTAAACATTAACACAAAAGCCTCACTACACAAACAGCTTTTAATTGGTTTATTTAGTTAGAAATCATGTAAATATGTTTGATCCTCAGAATGCTAACAGCAGTGGTGGCCACAGGCGGGCAGAACCAATAACGCTCTCATTAGCGGTGCTGTGAACGCACAGCTTTGTTGGCAGCTTGGCCAGAGCGAATTTTGACACTCGCGATAGCCGTCATTATGCTGTTCTCAGTTGACATAACATGAGCCTGTGTTGCTTTTTTAGATAGTTATACATAAGCACAAATATACTAATACTAAGTTCTGAAATACTGAAAACCAGCCTGTCTGGCACCAAAAGCATGCCACATTAAATCAGATTCCTTCTCTATTCTGATGCTTGTTTTGAACTTAAGCAGTTAATCTTGACCACGTCTACAGTACAAGCCTAAATGCGTTGAGGTGCCGCTATGTAATTGGCTGATTGGATTTGTTTGCTAACAAGCACCTGAGCATGTGTAACTAATGAAGTGACTGTAAATAGATTGTTACTTCTTTTTAGCAAGAACTGATGAGTGCGTAAATAGTGTCGAACTACGTCTGTAAAAAATACTGTTGTTTTACAAAACTTTTAAGCAGAAGAGCTGTTTTCTATTAATACTACTACTACTACTACTACTACTACTAATAGTCAGAAGAAGAAACATTTCTTGAGCACCAAATCCTTAATACAAAATAGCTCCTAAAGGACTGTCTGACAGTGAAGCCGGTAGAAAAGACTACTAAAATAAAAATATAGGTTTGCTTTGACCATAATAACTTGCATTTACATTTTAAAGTTAATTGAAATAGAATGTTGTTTTTAATGTTTTAAATATATTTATTATATATCACAATGTGTTTTTGAATTATAAAGAAGTATGCCACTTTGGTGAGCAAAATAAAAAAAAAACATTTTAAAAAGTTTTGAATGGTAGTGTAAAGCAATGTAAATATGTAATGCAGTATGAGTATCACCTGCATTATCAGTCATATGTTACATTATCACTGCTACAAAATCTGATTCCACATTTCATGGCCTGTAGAAACTGTTTTGTTTGGCTGGTCTTTTAGTTTATTTTGCATATTAAACTAAGAGATGCATTTTAACTTCAAAACCAATGACATGCTTCTGCCTAAACCCGGTTGTTCGGTGGCTGGATTTTGGGCAAAAAAACACTTTGAGGTTATACTGCATCATCCCAAAACTGAACCACAGCAACCCAAAAAAAGCCTTTTTTATTTACTTGTGGAACGCTGTTAAATTGCAGTTCCGCACTCGTTTTTAGAAAGTGCGCTGTGCACCGAGAACTGTCTGTTAAGCCCTGTCAATCTATAACAGAAGTCAGTTCTATTTATTTCTCCCCGTCTGTCTCCTTCATCTTTTTTTTTTTTCGCGCCGAAAAGGTTTGTGGATCTACACAAAGAGCTGAAAGAGCAAAGTAAATAACGCTGCCGCTGATAAATTTAGGATGAGCACACATAAGGTTGCGTATGCCATTGCTGTAAGCACATTACATATGATGCTTACATTTGAGAATGGCCTTGCTAATTTGATAGTGGTTCAAATGAAAGTGTGCTGAAGCGTGCACGGGTAATGGTAACTCAGCAGTAGCCTGATGACAGCAATAAAGCGAAATCGATTTGTGGTTCTTTTTCTTAATGTATGCGACCGTGTATGTATTTGTTTTGCAAAGGAGAGAGGATTGCGTTTAAGTTTGCACTGCAGCAGAAGCTCCGGATTGGGAGCAATATTTATTTCTTCCCTGCATTAACTTTCATGTTTTCACCCATAGGGGGCAGTTTCACTCTCTGCAAGCGAGTTTGTCTTTCTCTGTCAAGAATGCTGAATGGGCTGGCAGGATTCTGGCCAGTGGTTTGTTTCGTTCAGCAGTGCCACTGTGCCGATCCACAAATAAATCACTGTGTTTCCCCCTTTGCTCCTGCTGTGTTGTGGGAAGATAGATAGCAGGACCCTAATGATGTTCAACATCAGCTGGAGCTAATGGAGAAGATACTCCAGCCATTTGTATTGAGATTGTTCTCTCTCCTTTTCTTTCTCTCTGTCCGGGATGTATTTTTCCTTCCAAAGCAGAGAGAGAAAGATTGTGATTAGTGAATGATACACTGCTTGTCAAATGATTGGAATTATTACGATTTATTTCTGTATTTTGAAGACAGAAAAATATATTTTCAGTGCAATGTAATTTATTTGAATGCATGCATTTTAAGCATCATTACTCCAGTCGTCAGTGATCCCTCATGAATCATTCTAATATGCTGAATTGAAGTTATTGTTAATTATTTTTAGCTCTCAAAAATGTATAAATGTAATAAAAACTAGCATTTACTTTGAATAAAATAAATAAAAACGAAATAACATAAATGTCTTTGCATGTCAATTTGAAATGTTATTGTTCTTTGTTGTTTTTATTTTTACGTACAGTTGAATGCAATTCCCAAGTGCTGTTTAAAGGAGAAAAAGATTGTTTTTCTTTATTTAAACATAATAGTTTTAATAGCTAATTTCTAATAACTAATTTTTTTTGTCTTTGCCATAATAAATGTACACAAAATTACTTTGCAAGATACTAGTAGTCAGCATAAATACAATGTAAAGGCTTAAGTAGGTCAATTAGGTTAACTAGGCAAGTTATGTTAATTAGGCAAGACTATAGACAACAGTGTTTTTTTCTATAGCCAATCAAAAAAAAAAAATCTTAAGAGGGCTAATCATTTTGACCTTAACAGTTATTAACAATTTTTACAGTTTATTATTATTTCAGCCAAACTAAAGAAAAAATAAGTATTTTGCTCGCATAAAAAAAAGGAAATATTGTGAAAAAAACATATTTAAAGAAGAAATACAATTTCACAGGGTAATAATTTATTAATTCATCATTTATTATAGGACAAGCTCGGCCCAAGCTTTTGAATGGTCTAGCTATCATGGTTTCTACAAAGATATTACACATTTGAATATTAAATATTTATATAGCATATCATTTTATGCAATATATTAATATCAATTAAATATTAATCACTTGGGTTAATCATTCTGAAAATGTAGTTTTGCAATAATACATTACATTTAAAAAATACACCAAAAAAGTTCTTTTAACTTTTGATAACAATATCAGTATTTTTTGATCAAATAAATTCATTCATTTAAAACATGAAGAAATCTTAACCATCACAAACTGTGTTTGTAAGCGAGCTATTGGAGGCATGAATGACTGTTATTCTTGTCAGTCAGAGCGTGTATGAGAGTCTGATTGGCAGTAATTACCACATGCTGGGCTCTGACACGTACTTCAGCTCATAATAAAACAACAATGTCACATTATTACCCAACGTCCTCCTTTAATGACTCCAATTGCTGCTCTGGCCTGTTATTCCACACGTTCCCCTATTCGCTGGCCTCTTCCGAAAATCTCCAAACGATAATTATTGAGTTATTTGCTGCTCCAACAAATCTGACTTGTCAACTGCTATTAATTGCTACAATATTACAAATTAATGTGCAACTGCCATATGCCGTGTGAAATTTCTGCAGATATTCAATGGCCTTAACTTAAAGAGTTATACCGCAATGCAGATTAATTATACACAGGCAAGATAAATGCAAAGTGAAGCAATCGACAGCACCATTAAGGCAAACTCATCACTGAGACACTGAGCAAAGAGAAAACTAAGAAGCTGCTCTCTCCAACAACAGGAGAGGAAGAGGAAAGAAAACTCTTCAACTTCCTGCTTCCTCCCATTCTCTCATATTGCTGGAAGCAGAGAAGACACAATTAAGGCAAAAAGTTCATACAGACAGTCTTTGGTCCTTTTCACACCTAGACTTGCGTTTTCTTAGATTCAATCATAGATGGACAAAGAAGACACAATACCGTTCACACTTTTTACTCTTTAAATGTGTCTCTTTTGTCAAAGTTTGAACACTTTTTACCACTTCTCTGATATCTGTGGGCAGGCATTGGCTTTATGATGTCTAATACTGGAAAACCAAAACAAAAAACAAAAAAAAATCTTGCTAAAAGTCCCAGATCAATTAAACAGGGTTTATGAATAGGCTACTTTATTGAATAATGAAATCATAGATAATATATTTTTTTTCTGATGAACTCCTAGGCCTAGACTTTATTCTGTTAAACAGTTTAAACATGTATGCTTTTGTTTTTATAAAATGCGTTTAAAAAATATTTTAGAACATCATAAGTAATTAAATTAGGTGTCTTTAAAAAATATTATGATATTATATTATTTAATCCATATTTATTATTAATCCTTATTATGCAAAGGATCCAGAACCTGATCCTGAACCCCTGTGAACCAAACCGGGACACCCCTCTTTTTGCTAACCACACCACGCGTCAGCCTCAAAGCATTATGCAATTCTGAGTGTGCCTCACACAGGTGAGTGGGCTTGACAAACCACCTGTAGAAAACACACTCTTACATCTCTCTGACACTTTGCACAAGTTTTTGCACATTTGCACCAGACAGTTTTTTACAATCACTTCATATCTCTCTAAAAAAAGTAAACATTGTTCATTAATGAAGTGTGCTTCACATAGGTGAATGGGTTTGACAAACCACCTGTAGGACAAAAGCGTCTCCTAAATGACTAAATGTAAATGTTATTGATTATGCAAAAAGTAAGAACACAAAGTCAGTTTTCAGGCCTTAAACTGCATTCCTAAATGTTGCTTTGAATAGAATAAATTGATTAAAAAACACATTAAAGACTATACACCTGAAATAAAACATTTATAAAGCTGTATCTTATGAAAACACCAGTTCATGTCGGTTGCATGAAAGCTGCTGTTAGAAAAGAATGAAGCAGCCATCATTTCATTTGCGGTCAAATACATATTTATTTTTGCAAAAGAAAAAGATTAAAACATATCGAGACTGGTAAGAAAACATTTTACTTTATTCAGTGTGTCCCATTGGATTTATGAATGAGAGCAGTGGAGAGCAGGCGGTGTTTAGTAGCTGTTCAAAATACATTCAACCACATGCGTGTTCGCATTGTTAGAGCAATCTGGTCGAATTAGTTTTCGACTAACTCTGAATGTGGTTGAAAGGGGCTCAAAATGTTTCACACCTGTACTTAGCATTGTCCACTTGTGATCTGATCAACATAAATGCATCTTTATACCTTGTGTGAACATGGCTTTTGACTCATCAGAATGCCATCGCTGTGCCTTTAAGATACTTTTTGAGTTGAAACTGAGGGCAGAGAATCAGAAACCAAAGAAAAACAAAAAAGAAATGAGATTCGTAGTTCTTTTTCCTCACTTGAACTTTTTTTTCTGAAACACGGTGCATTTCTTCTGTCTGTTTTCTTTTTGTCTTAAGTGTTTTCAGACTGTATCTCTTACTGCTGAATAAAAGCAGTGCTCATTAGCATTTCATTCGTTGCTCAAGTCTTATTTCTCTGTGAGACACTGTCTTGGGCCTCCACAAATGCAGATTTGACACGGTGCATTGTTTACACTGAGTTAGAAGGCATCATTGTCACTTTGCAAATGAAGCTGTTTGGAAGCATTGCAATGGCGGATCAGTTCGGGTATGGATCGGTTTGTGTGAGCTCTTTGAGTGTGAATGGATTGTCTGGGATGGGAGAAGGGTGCATCTGGGAAGGGCTGTTTGATCTCCCACTTAAGCCATTCATTTCTCTTATATGTACAGTAAATTTGACTTTCGATTCGATTTTTTTTCGGGTTTCGATTCAGAGGCAGCATCCTTCGAAGGACATGGACTTTCGAAGGGCGGGAAATGAGGAATGCATTTGGAGGCCGCATTTGAAGGTGTCTTTGAACTGGAACAGTCTTTATTGCACCATTACGCAATCAGCCTTTGGATGCGACCTTTGAAGGATGCATCCTTTAAATTAAGATGCAGCTATTGCATATAGATTTTTTAAAAATGGCTTAATTGTGTTGCATAATGCCTTGTCATTGATGATTAACATCCATACATCCATAACATTGCAATGAGGTCTTATTTGTTAGCATGAGTTAATACTTGAAATAACAGTATGTTCATTGTGCATTTATGTTAAAAGTATTATATATATATATATATATATACACACACACATACAGTCGTTACCAAAAATTTTGAAAATGACACAAATATTAGTTTTCACAAAGTTTGTTGCTAAACTGCTTTTAGATCTTTGTTTCAGTTGTTTTTGTGATGCACTGAAATATAATTACAAGCACTTCATACGTTTCAAAGGCTTTTATCGACAATTACATGACTTTATGCAAAGAGTCAGTATTTGCAGTGTTGGCCCTTCTTTTTCAGGACCTCTGCAATTTGACTGGGCATGCTCTCAATCAACTTCTTGCCTGCTGCCATTACTGAGCAAGCTCTGCACTGGTGGCACTCCGATTCCGCAGCTGAATCCTCTTTAGAAGACGATCCTGGTGCTTGCTGGACTTTCTTGGACACCCTGAAGCCTTCTTAACAAGAATTGAACCTCTTTCCTTGAAGTTCTTGATGATCCTATAAATTGTTGATTTTGGTGCAATCTTGATAGCCACAATATCCTTGCCTGTGAAGCCATTTTTATGCAACGCAATGATGGCTGCACGCGTTTCTTTGCAGGTCACCATGGGTAACAATGGAAGAACAATGATTTTAAGCATCACCCTCCTTTTAACATGTCAAGTCTGCCATTCTAACCCAATACGCCTGACATAATGATCTCCAGCCTTGTGCTTGTCAACATTCTCACCCGAGTTAACAAGACGATTACTGAAATGATCTCAGCAGGTCTTTTAATGACAGTAATGAAACGCAGCGGAAAGTTTTTTTCAGGATTAAGTTAATTTTCATGGCAAAAAAGGACTATGCAATTCATCTGATCACTCTTCATAACATTCTGGAGTATATGCAAATTGCTATTATAAAAACTTAAGCAGCAACTTTTCCAATTTCCAATATTTAAGTAATTCTCAAAACTTTTGGCCACGACTGTATATATACAATATGTCCCAACTCGTGGACATTTCCAGACGTGATTACACAATATTTCATGGGCTATTTGCTTAATTTTGTCTTATTTACATTATTCTTATTGCAAGTACACTCTTGTTTCTATATCTTTTTTTGTTAATGGAAGTATATGGTTGTGTGCTCATAGCAACATTTGCTCAGACCTTTTAGGCTAGTGAGGAAAAGATTAATTAGCACTATATTGTAAATAACATTTTTATGGTTAAAAAAAAGATGGATGCCTGTATGGATCATGTAAAAAAACTAGAACACCCTTTTAATTTCATGGTTTTTCTTATCAGGGCATAATAAAAAAAAAAAAACTGTAGGGTCACTGCATGTTCTTTGGCAGGTCCTAAAATTTTGAAGATAAAACCCGACTTCCCCACACTTGATTTCTCATACCGTATCATTCACAATAGAATTGAAGTTTCACAAACTAATTTCGAGAGGAGCACGTGATATGATTGATCGCAGCCGGTCTCTCTTCAGTAATCACTAGTAAGCCGATCAGATTAATACAAACTCCCTATAAGTAGCTGGTCAAAAAACTACTCTTATCTTCGTTTTCGAAGAAACCCCCCATCCACCCCATCACCTCCTTTTCCTCTTTTACCAGGGGAAGCTCTAGAGAACTATCTGATCTCGTACCCCCTTATATGCTTATTTACCAGGGGGAGCTCTTGAGAACGATCTGATCTCGTACCCCCTTATATGCTTATTTACCAGGCGGGAGCCCTGGGCTCAATTATCTCCGAGCTCAGGGTTCTCTCCTGGGACAGCATGCCAAACCTGCTATTATTATCAAGCAATATCTAAGTGTGAACTCTTGAAACTATATAGATAGAAAAGACAGGTGTGACAAACTTAGGGCACCTATTATTTAGATGGTGGCACTGTAGGGTCACTTTTTGGAGTAATTACTTAGTTGTCGTTTTCTGTATGACCTAATCAGTCTCTCGGATAATTTGCAGACGTTTTGGAGTTTCAGTAAATATTTTACAACACCTTGAATTTTTTTTTTCAACTGTCCTGTTGTATATTTGCTGGTGGTATTTCATCATTGTCTTGTTGCATGACCCAATTTTGGCTTTAGCTGTTAACACAAACCTGAAGGCTCCAGACCAACAAACTGCTAAAACGTCTACTGATGATCAGTTCAGGCCTTGCTTGATTAGCAAGGCCTGACTTATTTTAGTTGTTCATCTGAAGATTTATTTAACAAATAGTCCCTGCCAAAGATCAGATAATATCCTAATATGGAAAAGATTTAATTTCATAGGATCTCCTACTTTTTTCCACTGTATAAAATGTACTGACAACAGGTCAAGACAAATATTTTTATGTTGCTTTAACTTATTCTAATGGGTTAATCAGGTCAAGTTATTTAAAGTTTAACTTAATATTTTATTGTCAGTTTAATTGATGTAATTTGAGATGACTAGAAAAAGTAATTTGGTTCCAACTAAGAAATTAAGGCAGCAAGATTTTTTTTTACAATGTAAAAAATGCTGGATTCCACACAATTGATTTGTGTTGGGACAACATGAAGGAATTAAGTTAACTAATTAGTTAAATGGATTGAACATAAAACAATTAGCTTAGTTGTCTTAGTTGTCTCTCCCAAAAATCAAGAATTGTGTTGTTTCAGCTCATTTTAAATAAGTAGCTTGAACAAACAGCTAACGTCATTTTTTGAGTGTATAGATAGATGGATAGATGGATAGAACGTGTGATTTGTGTATTGTTCTGTGCGAGTGTGAAGGTCAGCGTTTATGAATCTCTCTTGGCTTCGTTCTCAGCCTGCAAGGCAGCCTATAGTATTGCAATTCATCATCATTTGTTGCATTCCATATTTTGTTTATATTTGATTTGCAGAGAGAGGCCTTTGTTTACTACGGCTGTGGAATGAAGAGTAGCGGTGTTGTTGAGGGACTGTCCGAGAGTTCATGTGAGGTAAAAGCACCGCTACCGAGCCTCATTCCAGAGCTCATTAGGCATTTCAGACAGAGTTGAATTCGGTTGTGTCTTCGGTCATGCATCAGCTGGTCTCTGCAGATGCGAGAAAGCAACACGCACACACAAGTCTGGCATCTCTTGAAAAACTTGCTCTCTGTTGGAATTCTCATTTCATCCTCCTTCAACCAGAACGCCGGACTTCTGAAGAGGAACATGCCAAATTTGATTATGAGCTGAATTTAAGCGTTACCATCTAAAATTCAGCTATTCCAGGTTTTACAGATAACTAATGCAAGCTCTACAAAGTCTGATCTTGAGGAAAGTGGAAGATGGAGCGCAAACAGAAGGATAGAGCGAGTCCAATGTGGATCACTGCCAGCATTAAACAATTAACATTATAATTTGTTTTTGTAAAGTTGAAAAGTAATATAATTAACCGGTGAAACTAATCTCTGTTCCCTGCCAGGCTGAAATGCTTCTGTAAATGATAATAGCAGTTGGTCCAGTGGGCTCTTGGGATGGGATAAATCTGCTTTCCCCCTTTGCACAGGACTGGCATCTATTCAGTCGGTGCTGTGTGCAGAGGGAGCCATTGAAATGCTTTCTGTAAGCCCATCTGTGTGTGTTTGAAGAGTTCAACACTGTTCTGGGACAAAGCACAAAACTGCAGTTCTTGCCCTCTTGCAGTGACCAGTGCAGTTTCACTCTGTATCACCACAGCAGTCAGTCAACATTAACCTACCTCACCCTTGCCATCAGCTCTGGGCTTTGTTTAAACCCTTTAAATCTGCCCTCAATGGTCCCGCACTTTCCCATTGAGCATAGAATGAGTTCTTCAAACTTTACACAGGAAAAAGAAAAAGCATTTTTGTTTTTTTTCAGTCAAGCACATTTCTTGCAGCCATACAGATATATTGTTGCATCATAGAGACAAGTGTGAAGTCCACATACAGTATGATGACAAGTTATATTTCACAGGTTAGACGTGTCTGTGTGAGGGGCTGGGGCTGTGTTTTGCATCTTTGAAGGGATTGCGTTGCGTGAATCGCACAAAAACATGTCAAACATGTCATGTCAACCTGAAATACAAAGAAGGGACTAACTAGTTGACAGAAAGAGTGATTTATTATTATTAGTGATTAATTCTCACAATAATATTTATATACTTTATTACGCACGCACGCACGCACGCACGCACACACACACACACACACACACACACACACACACACACACACACACACACACACACATAATGGTGCTGGTCACATAATGAAAATATCTTCAAAAAGTTGATTTATTTCACTAATTTCATTCAAGAAGTGAAACTTGTATAATGTATACATTCATCAAGTGTTTGTTTCTTTTAATTGATGATTTTAATGACAACTAATGAAAACGCAAAATTGAGTATCTCAGAAAAGTATTTCTAAAGG
>CAIGQW010000350.1:2330070-2344661 GCA_903798125.1 Danio choprae | reverse complement strand
CTCTTTAACAAGATTGTTTTGTATAATTTTGTTTGTATGTATGTGTGTGCATTACATAATGTGTAATACAGACACATATATTGTATCAAAACAAACTTTTATTTTGTATGCGATTAATCATGAATAATCTTTTTCCAGCATTAATAAATGCATAAATTATCAAATAAAAATCAGATTAAGCCAAATTAGGCATTACCCTGTGTGTGTGTTTTGTTAGGGTGAAGTAGATTTGAAGTGGTGTTGAGCAGTTGTGCCACACTCATAACTTTTTTAAAGTGTCCGTCATTCTCTTGCCAGCAACAGGTCACATTCAGATCACTTTCCCCCTTCAATCTTTTTGTGAATGGTGTCTGTACAGAGAGTAATTTCCCTGTTCACTGGCTTGTTTCTGGGCCTGTAATGCCATCTAGACCCTGTGGTGGACCACCCACCCCGCTGGAAGAAAGGTGTCTTGGACCCGCAGCTCACCATGCACTCATCCTTGACAATTCATTCTCGCCTGTGCCTCTTGTGTTCTGACCTTGACTCTGTAGGATTCATTTTCTGGCAACTCTTTTTTTTCCTCCTCCTTCTCTCTGTCCTCCCCTCTCTGGAGCTCCATCTGATTGATCTTCAGCACCTTCTCTGTGAAAAGTGTGCTGTGTGAAATGGTGAACATGGCAAAAGAGTCGGGTGATTATTCTCAAGTTTTGGAGCTGCAGCGCACAGGGAGAAAATGGACACTTGTGGTTATATGAAAATACCAACTCTGAAAGTTCAAAATCACATACTCTCACATATAGAATGTAGTACTTTTTGAAACATGCATTGTTGGGCTTTGTTGTATTTTTTTATGTACCAAAATATATTTTTCTGTTTTATTTTTTCTGAACTTTTTTTAATAGTTGATTTTATTATATTTTAAAATCAGAAGGCATGTTTAATTTTTGACCATTTGCCTGTTTTTGACTACGCTCTTTGGATTACCCTTATGCTTCTGTTTGCACCTGATGACCATTGCCTGCCTAATGATTCTTAATAAAACTGCATGTTGAATTCTCAATTCTCATGTTGTCACCCTGATTCCCACTGGTTACATTCTACCCTGACAAAAAACTTTACTTTACTTTACTACCAAGGAGACAACAGTCTGAGAGAAGAACCTTTGAAGTGAAATATTTAGACATTATGTCCCGTGTGAAGACAAATGCGAAAATGTATTACTTGTGATTAAAAAATGTGAGATTGTTGCTTTGTTTTTATAATGTATTATTATTATTATTAGTGTTAGTAGTAGTAGTAGTAGTAGTGGTAGTTGTGGTGGTGGTGGTGGTATAGTACTGTAGTAGAGTAGTAGTATTAATATTATTAAGAAGTACATTATTACAGATATACTAGTATTAGCACTGGACAGTAGTAATAGGAATATATTTCTGTCAGTTTCTTCAAGTTCAGCTAAACTTTTATTTTCTAACATATTTTGTGAAGACGCTTGAATTTACATGATTTGATCATAGTTTTGTTCCAAAATAGATCATTTTCCAAATTCTGTGACATTGCACCGCAAATTGCATTTATATATGAGGATTAAATACAGCTTAATCCTGCTTTAAATACAGGAAATCATTGTCATTTTAGTATTATGTTTCTAACTGTTCTTGCTAATTCTTGAATTCACCTTCATGATATACTTATTCACGTCAAACAGATAATGCAATGAGTTTCTCATTTTAATCTTCTTGTCTTTTGATTTTCTGAAGCAATGATGTCATCATCTCTAACCAGACATACATAAAACACTTCACAAAGAAATGAGAAAAGGGTGTTTATTTTCATTGAAAGTTGACAGCATTCATTAGGTATACATCAAAGTTTGGCTTTATGCAAATGAGCACGAACTACTGACAGTGACTACTAACAGGATTATATTACAATGTATAACACCATTGTGTATGGCTCCTTGGCAGCTAAACTTCTTTGAGCTAAAATATTTACTTAAAGTCCCCCTTGAAGTTGAATGGGTTCTATTATGCAACAAGATGTAATATATTTCTCAGGTGTCTCCACAGTGTGTCAGTTAAGTTTCAGTTCAAAATGTTTCACAGATTATTTATTATACAATAGTGTAAAAGCACCATTTTGGGTGTTTCTCTTTAAATGCAAATGAGCTGTTCCTCCACACACCCCACTTTCCGGAAGAGGGCGGAGCCTTTACAGCTCATGCCTCAGTCACTCCACAAAATATCTGTTTGAAAGCCTTGTCAGTTTAAACTCCTGTGGTAAGAATTTTATCTGGTTGTGTAACCTCATATGAGAGGAGCTTGATGAATCAGGAAATGATACACAATATCCAGAACACCAATCAGAGAGTTATTGTAGATAGCCATATCTTCGTTTGTGATTCAGTCTGTCTATACTGAAATGGAACAACAGCATTCCCAAACTAAAATGGGCTATTTAGTAGAGATGCTGACCCCCTCTCTCTCTTTCCCTCCACATATCACTCGGCCTGTCTTGCACACTTTCGGTGTCTCTCGCACATCCGTCACTTTCTCTCTGCTTTTGCTTCACTTTTGTTCAGTGCTCATACTCAGCACAGTAACAAAGTAGTAACATTCCGTCGGCTTAAAGTCTGAGTCTAAAGGTAAAGTACACATTGGTTGAAGAATTTTTTTTAAATGACAGCAGCCAAAATAAATGCACTGTCATCATTAACAATAATCAACAACAAAAGATTAAATTAAAACTTTAAGACTGAAATTAGAATACATGGCTTTGAGAACAATTTTTATATACTGTAAATGATAGATTATAATGCTATGTATTTTATGTTAAATGGTATTTAATTGTTACAATAGGGGATTTTTTCTTTATAATATAAACCGAAAAACTAAAAACTGTGATACGAAACAACCTGTCAATTTTGTGAACCGTCTCACCTGTAGTATTTAGCCTATTTTAGTGTTTTCACAGGTCGAAGGTACCAGAGTAGTGTGGATGCCAGGTAAAACAGTAACAAAATGTATGCTTTTTAAAATAAAAATGCACCAATGGGACTTCATTTTACAGTTATCAAGTCAGGGTTGTGTTGTTTTCAGAGATGACCGTGCAGTTGATTATCTCAAGTTACAGTTGCTCATCACAGGTAATTTCAGAAGGTATAATTAACACGTTTTTTTGTAGTGTTTGATGTAGCCAGAAGGTTTGTTCCAATAGAAATATCATCAGGGTGGGATTTAATTATGGCGGTTTCTCCATGGGGGAATTTGCAGTTGTTATTTTATATACACACCTTAAGACATAAACACGCAGTGCTGTAAAGCAAGATACATTCATAATTAACAAATGCAAATATCTCTCGTTACCTCATACTGTGCAGGTAAATGTGTGCATTTCCAGCTGGTTTTGCCTGCGTTTGCATCAAACCAAAGAATTGTTTGGAACGATGAGTGTGTGTAATTGCATTTTGTTTATGATTTAGTACGGCTTTGATTTAACGTTTATTGAATTATTGTGCAAACATTCATTGGAGTTTAAGAACACAACATACTTTATTAAGACAGATTTTATCTTGTTATGCTGCCCTGTGTAAAATATGTAAATATGTTATATTTGGAATACAGAACTATTTCTTTTAATGAGTACTTCCACATTCAACCTTGTGTTATGGAGATATAGATTAAAAATGGTTATTTAGAAAATGGCATGTTTTGACCTCACAACCATTACATAATAGGACAAAAAAACAAAACAATCACTCATAGCTGCTAGAAACCTGTTTAACAGTGGGCAGGTAGCCATGAAAAACTGCTTCTCCTGAAAACACCTTGACTAATTCTAACTTGAAGTGTTAATTTTCAGCATGAAATTGTTTGATTTGATGTTTCTGATTCTTTTTTTTTTCCATTATATTTTTTGTTTTTAAAGGCTTGCTGATTAATCCACTGACCTAATGCAATCTCACTACACCGTTGACGAACTTTGTGCTGTTTATTTTCTTCTGAGGTCATGGCAAGAATTCAAATCAAGGCAAACAACTAAATCCAATATTAGGCAGAGAATTTAGCTTAGTAAACAGATTAGTCCCATTGCAACACCATGCTGTAGTGATTAATGTGTAATACTTTGTTTTTATCTGTTTTTCCCATTCTTAAATCATTATTTAGCAATATAATGACATGTAATTTATCTCTATTTGACAGTGTAATCTGATTCATAAATGTGTATTTGTTTTATGCTTAGATGGTGGCAAAGGTTTCTACAATGCTCCAGCAACACAGTTTTTTGCAGTCTCTTAATAGTGAAAATATTTAAATTCTTTCCATCTCATTTCTTTCTTTACAAGTAATAGCATGATTTATTTAAAATAAATAAACCTCCTCAAAAATTTCCTTGCACTGTAAAAATGCCTATTAATAAAATATTGAAAAGCAAAAACATCTGAACTAATGTTCTAGCTTAGACTTAGTTAGGAAGACATGTTTTGTCTAATATATACTCTAAAAACATTATCTGAAGGGTTGTTTTCAAATCCAGTGAAAGTTCAGAATGGCTAATAAATACAAATCCAGCTAATTTTGTAATCTTTTTTTTCAAAGTTGGAGTTTTTGAAAAAATTACAAATCCAATTCTGCAAGGTGTATAACCCTTAAATTCTTCATTTAATCATGAAATCACCTTTCTATGTGTTGAGCAGAACAAACGAAAAAAAAACCCCATTACGTCCTGGGAAACTGGTGCAAAGTGTTAATAATAAAAATGAAAGTTGCTACTCCTGGTGAAGCCTTTGGCTGTTTTTTTTTCTCCCCTTTACATAATAAATGTCCTGTGCCTCAGAGCGCACAGATGAAACACAATAACAAACACTGTCATGCTGTCTTGGTTCGAAGGTGGATGCCTGATGCTTGAGAACACAGTCTTGTGAAGCAATTCTGGGAGGTAATTTTACCAAATCATTTCGATAACAGGCTTTGGCTCAGGCATTTTCAGAATGATTAAAGGAGACGTATCATAAAATCTGACTTTTTCTATGTTTAAGTGCTATAATTGAGTCCCTGGCGCATCTACCACCGCATAAAATGTGAAAAAGTAAAACGCAGTAACTTTGTTTTGTTAAACCTTTCTCTACACTCATTTAGAAAAGTGAGCCGTTCAGATACTGCTCACCTAGTGATGTAGGAACACGGTCTTGTATATTAGGCTGACATTAGTTTTGTTGTTTCTGTCAGAATAGAATTTAAAGGCTCCACCCTCTCCTGGAAAGACTCAGCTCATTTTTTGTATTTGTTTTTTGTTACTCACACCCAAATAGGGGTTTGACAAGCTACAATAAATGATCTGTGGCATGGCTGCACGATATTGAAAAAATCTAACATTGCATTCTATATATATTTTTTTGTGATATATATTGTGATATGAATTCATATATGAATATGTGATATGAATTTCACCAGATGGCTTAAATAGCTCTATTTGGAAAGAATTAATTTATTTGGATTGATTGGGATGATTCTGTAGTAGGGGATTGAATCATATATAAAGTATAATTAAACCAATTGCAAGCGTAAATAAATACAAACGGAGAGTTTCTGGGGAGTCGAACAGTATTCAGGTACAGAAGTCAAGTAATCAAATGTAAAATGATACTGTTTTCTTTGTAAATAACAGTTACACACATTGAAACTTCACAGACAAACTATGAGGACCCCAGAGATTTATTTCACATCTTCGTCCCCTTTAAAAATTTGCAATGATGCGCATTATGACTAATAAATAGTTGTTCGAGTTCCACAATGACAGTATCTGTTGAGGCGTCAAGAATTTTCTCTTTGCTGAATGTGAATGTTTCCATTTTAGTTTAAGTGCATGTTTTGTTATTAGATATAAAACTTGAACTTCAATGTGCATTTTAAGATTTATGCGCATCTAGACATTTCCACCATTGTTTTTTAATGAAACATCCTGTTCAACAACAGTGTTTGCACTGCACTGTTATTATATCTTTTGTTTTGGTGTCAGTCTATTGGATTACTTAATATAGGAATTTGTGATCTGCTCTTATGAGAACAGTCTTCTTATTTTGTTTAATTTTACATTCATTACTGTGAATATTTTACATTTATTAGTCTGAAAAGACACAAACGTTTTTGCTCAAAGCCTTTTTCTGTGTGCAAAGCAATTCAATCCCTCTATCCACTTTTTAAATCACTGGTTATATTGACACCACCAATCATTAGCAATGTTAAATTACCAAAATTAATAACGTTTTTTATTAGTTCCATTAAAATACTAGACAGTTTTCCTGTGCATCTATATAACACAGAACACCACATCCACCAATAGTATACATCGCACAATAATATTACCATAACCAAAACAAGAATCATCCAGCATCATATATACAGTTGAAGTCAGAATTATTAGCCCTCCTGAATTATTAGCCTCTCCCTGTATATTTCTTTCCCCGATTTCTGTTTAATCGCTTTTTTTCAACACATTTCTAAACATAATTGTTTTAATAACTAGTTTCTAATAACTGATATTTTTTATCTTTGCCATGATGACAGTACATAATATTTTTACTAGATATTTTTTTAAGATACTACTATTCAGATTAAAGTGCAATTTAAAGGTCTAACCAGGTTAAATAGGTTAATTAGGCGAGTTAGGGTAATTAGGCAAATCATTTTATAATGAAAGTTTGTTCTGTAGACAAAAAATATTGCTTAAGGGGGCTAATAATATTGACCTTAAAATGTTTTTTAAAAATGTTAAAAATTGCTTTTATTCTAGCTGAAATAAAACAAATAAGACTTTCTCCAGAAGAAAAAATATTATCGGAAATGCTATGAAAAATTCCTTGCGCTGTTATACATTATTTTGGAAATATTTGGAAAAAAAAACTTCACAGTAGGGCTAATAGTTTGGACTTTAACTGTATATCATTCATTCATTCATTTTCTTTTCGGCTTAGTCTCTTTATTAATCAGGGGTCGCCACAGCGGAATGAACCGCCAACTTATCCAGCATATGTTTTATGCAACGGATGCCCTTCCAGCTGCAACCCATCACTGGGAAATACCCATACACTTTCATTCACACACATACACTACGGACAGTTTAGCTTACCAAATTCACCTATAGTCTTTGGACTTGTGGGGGAAACCGGAGCACCCGGAGGAAACCCACGCGAACACGGGGAGAAATGCAAACTCCACACAGAACTGCCAAATGACCCAGCCGAGGCTTGAACCAGCGACCTTGCTGTGAGGCGACAGCGCTACCCACTGCGCCACCACACCGCCCTTCAACCGTATACCATTACATAACATTACATAAATCTATCTATTTATAAAAATATTTATTTAGTGGTGATGTGGGGGCATAGACAATATAATCGGGTATCAAGACATTTCTAAAGGCAATTATCGATAAATAATTCTTATCTATATCTATATAACACAGAACACCACATCCATCAATAATATTACCACAACCAAAACAAGAAACATGTAAACATCATCATTACATACGTGTACAGTTTAAGCAGAAATGTTATTGCAGCATCTCAAAATGAACATACAAATATGTCAATGCAAACATATTATAAAAAAAGTTCTCAACAACATATAACCACCACGCACAGAGATGTGTTTATGGCTTGTTTATTTAATTTCCTTTTGCTGTAGCTCCCCATCCCCCAAGCCTTTTATCTAAGCGTAACCCCCCAGACAGCAAACAAGTGTGCTTTGAGTGTGGTATGTTGTGACCCAGATAACCGCGTCCTCCACTGGAGTGCGATTGATATTCTCCATGCCCCCGGAGCTGCCGGGTCAGTGTACCACCACCGCCAAACATATCGCTGAGGCCAGTAGAGATAAAAGTTCAGGCAGGATGGTCAGATACTGTCTAATGGAGTCTGTATTAATGCACATTACTTCATGGAGAGCACTGTGAAATGAACACGTGTCCTGTAAATTAGCAATTGAAATGACTGAATAGTGACGGCAATAGTGAGAAATGAGCCCTAGGTATGATTATATGTAATGGAGATGTACATTGCTTGAACTCTAATGGCATTCATGATTGATCGAACCACTTAATTTCTGTTTCGATATGAGATGCATAGCCGGATGAATAAACGAATGAGAGTGATTCAGGGCTGCTGCTGGTGCTCATGTATCAAGGATAAAATATTAATAACTGTTGGTTCAGCTCCCCTGCTTTCACAAAGATGTTAATCTTGTTTAGAATTTTTTGTTGTTGTTTTATCGCAATTTTGTTTAAACTTTGTACATTTAAGTCTGTGCAAACTCAACATTTACAATGTTTATTTTGCTGGCTCACATTGTTATTGTTTAGGTGAACAACTGATCAGTGCACAGAAAAAAAATGTTTGTTTAGGTAATCTTCAATCATAGTCTGAATATTTGCTTCCACGTTTTGAGTGGTGGTCCTTCTCTGTTGACTGCCTCAGCCACAATATTCTTAAGCACTACTCTTTTATCGTTAGTTTGCAATGAAACAATGATGCACAACAAGAAAGCCCCGCCCACTATTCAATATTCCGTTTCAGTTGGAAGTACATCAACATACTGTAATAAAAGTCTCAGCAACTTCCGGTTCATGCTGAATAAGTCAAATAATTTGACTACTTTTTGATTACTTTAGGGTTACTTTTGGCAAATCAAAATTTGAGAATTAGTATATTGTTAGGGTAGGGTTAGAATTAGTAGACATGGTTTTTGCAGAGTTACAGTACAGTGTCTCTTGGGAGACCAGCAAAGTAAAGTGTTAGCAGATATTAGTCTAATAATACTTTAACGACTATTAGTTGATGTAATTACTGTTTAGATAAAAGGATGTCGAAAGTTAACTGACTACTCTCTAAAATAAAGGTACAAAATGTATCATCGGGGTGGTACCTTTTCGAAAGGAACGCTTTTGTACTGTACAGGTGGACATTGGTACCTTTAAGGTACACATTTGTATTTTTTAGGTATTAATTATGTACCTTTAAGGACCCGTTAAGAACAAAAAATATACCGTTTAAAAAGGTGCTACCCCTGTGACAGATCTTGTACCTTTATTACTGAGAGTGTATCCTAATTTCAGTAGTATTGATGATACAGAGTATACATGAATCTTAAAGAAAAACACACACACAAACCATGAAATGCATGAAATACTATATTTCTTATTAAGGATTTGCTATAAAACTTGATTAAGCCAAAAAGTCATAAAGAGCTAAAATAAAAATAACTATTAAAAAAAAAAACAATCAAAATAAAACACATTGAGTCAAAAATACAGCATATTATTAACTGAAATCTTGATTTATTCACTTAAATTCTCAGAATCTAAAAGTAAAAATGTCAGTTTTATATTATTTATTAATTAAAAAGGTTCCGTTGATAATAACACGTTATGGAAGAAAAACCTTCCAAACCTTTCCATGTCTATGTCTGCATAATTTAAATTCACATTATTCAAATGTATTCATCAGGAGTTCATTTGATATGCATTGTGGCAATGCTGAGAAAACACTCCTTAAGAATCATCTGATATCTGTAAATACAGTGTTCCATTTTAAGTGTAACCAACTATATCATATAACACAAAAAGTGAACTGTAATCTGATTATGAACATTTAAAATTAAACTATAATCTAATTAAGTATGTAACTGTTAGAATTTGATTATGCAATCTAGATTACTTCTAATTAATTACTACCAAACACTGTGAACAAAGCTGGAAAGGTTACTTTTAAAATGTTTTTTCACTACAAATTACAAAACACATGCTTTAGAAAGTCATTCGTAATGTATTTATTTAGGTTGCTCAGGCTTAGTAACTTAATCAAAATACTTTAGGGTACTTGAACTTACTTAAGCTCTGTAACACAAATTAATGGGATTCCATGCTGTTTCAAGCTTCAAAATGAATCCTAACATATATAATTAAACAAAACAACTGGTGCAGTACTTCAAATTATACAAATGATTTATTTAATGAATGGACTAAACTTTACGTGATTACTTCACTGATAATCCTCTCTATGGAGAAGCTAACAGCAAAAAAGAATCGCAGAGTCAAAATGAACAGGGAATCGATCAGCACAAACGAGTCAACATTGATGGCAAAGCATCTACAGTCTCAGCTAATGTCGTTGCAGTTTAGTGTAATTTAACAAGCACAGTTCGCTAACGATTTATTCAAAAATGTATTTTGAAGTGCCCACAATATCAATATTGCACGTGTTCATTATCATGATATTGAGTTATTGAACATCACCATATGTCTATTTAAAAATACTTAAAAATATCATCTGTTCATGATGAATCGGATCATGAACTCGCATTACCGCGCCAACATTTCTAAAGAATACATTTGTCAAGTTCATCTGTAAAACACACAAAGCTGTCATTTGACTTCAAAAACTTAAATCATGTATGATTCATATGGGTCTGTTAACTGAATGTGAAGTGAGTTCTGCATTTCGCCATTGACTTTGTGTTGTCCATTTTATGTATCTTGATGATGAACACTAATGAGGTGTTAACAGACTGCCCATGCTTACTAAAATACTACTTCACAAAATGACATGAAAATTCAAAGTAATAATTTTGGTAATCTTAGATACTTTTCAGATGCTGTTGTAATTTAATTTTCACCTATTTAACATGTAATTATAACAGTTACTTATATTATGCATTAGAAACATATACTGTAACACTGTTACATACTTTCCATCCCTAACTGTAAATCTACAGTTGAAGTCAAAGTTATTAGCCCTCCTGTGAATTTGTTTTTCTTTTTCAAATATTTCCCAAAGGATTTTTAACAGAGTAAGGAAATTTTCACAGTATTTCTTATAATATTTTTTCTTCTGGAGAAAGTCTTATTTGTTTTATTTCGGCTAGAATAAAATCAGTTTTTAATTTTTTTAAAAAACATTTTAAGGTCGATATTATTAGAGAGAAAAGCATTTGCCAAATGCCTTTTGTGCATTTAAATGCATTTAAAATGATCTATAAATATACTTTTTTGACATTTAAATGACATTTGACATTTAAAACCCAATTTAAATAAACACATTTAAATATGTCTATTTATTTGTCCATTGTCCATTTTATTTCATTCATTCATTCATTCATTCATTTTCAATTCCGCTTAGTCCCTTTATTAATCTGGGGTCACCACAGCAGAATAAACTGCCAACTTATCCAGCATATGTTTTATACAGCGGATGCCCTTCCAGCTGCAACCCATCACTGGGAAGTCCATTTCATTTGTTGTTCATTTAAATTGTGATTTATTTATATACATTTTTATGCTTCAATTATTAAATTAATAATTTGATTCTTAATTTTATTTCTAACTGGCACTCCTGGTCCTCCATAATTATTAGCCCCCTTATGCAATGTTTTTCAATTGTCTACAGACCAAACCACTGTTATACAATGACTTCCCTAATTACCCTAACTTGCCTAATTGACCCAATTAACCTGGTTAAGCTTTTAAATCGCACTTTAAGTTGAGTACTAGTATTTTGAAAAATATCTAGTAAAATATTATGTACTGTCATCATGGCAAAGATAAAAGGAAAAAGCCATTAGAAATTAGTTATTAAAACAATTATGTTTACAAATGTGTTGAAAAAAATATTTCTATTAAAAGGAAATTGGGGGAAAATATATACAGGGGGGCTAACAATTCAGGAGGGCTAATATTTCTGGCTTTAACTGTATGCATATAGTGTGAACAGCATCTGTATGTACTGCACACTTCAGTGATTGTCTGAAGAAACCTGACTTCTTCTTGAGTATCTGTCGAGTCAGACGTATAATAAAGTGTATTATCCTCGTGTCTTTCTCCACATAAAGACCTTAGCAACTCCCCACTATCTGAGACAAAAATCCCTTGTAGCCATTGCATGAAATAATCTTGATGCAATATTAATGTTCCTTACCTCCATTCTCTTTCAACTTCCCCTTTTCTGAGCTTTTGGCTTCAAAGCCTGTTGTCCCTCATCACAGTCACACAGAGCTGGTGTGGAAATACAGTTTGAAGCTCTTGGTAGAAATCCAGGGCCGGGCAGTGAACATGAATACTTTATCTGCCCATTTCAAGGCTTTGAAGGTAGAGTGGACCCACACTAGCATATTTTTGGGATATAATGCTGAAGCATACATAACTATATATAGTTTCCATGTATCAGGATAGTTCAGATGAGTAGTAACATTGCTTCTGTAAGTCAAGTTGTTGCTTCCTATCTTTTGAGACTTATTTCTCATCGGATAGACTGTATATGGTGCAGCATGAGGTAATTGCATCGCAGCTATCCGCAGATAAGGTAAAATGTATTATTTATTAAAGACACCTTTTCTTTTGAACATTTTTTGGGGGAAGAGGAATTTCATTATTACACTCCACTCTTGAACATTTCTCAGGGTAGAAAGGCAGAGCTCTAATAATTGAATGTGAAAGTATGCCTTGAATTACATCTGAGCCTCCTATAAAGGGGATTTTTTTAATAAAGGAAAAGAGTTTAGACTTCAGTTAGCGAAGAGAGGAGAAAGTGGCCTCTGCGTGTTTGTTCCTGCGTCATCTGTCTCACTGCAAAAAATGCTTTTCTTACTTAGATTTGTTGTCTTGTTTCCAAATATAATAAAAATATTGTCTTGTTTTAAGAAATAATATGCCAAAATTAAGTGGGTTTTTAAAATAAAATTAAGTTTTTAGAACACTGTAAAAAATGATGGGTTCCACACAATTCCTTCATGTTGTCCCAATAGAAATCGATGAAGTTAACTTAATTGTTTGTACACATTTATGTGGATTTAACATAAAACAACTAACTTGTCCTCAAAAAACTCAAGAATTGTGTTGATTTTAAATATATTAATTAGAACAAGCAGCAAAAATAAATTTTTTGAGTGAATGGGGTAAGCAAAAAAAAATTCTAGTTTTTCCTTTTGACATAAGATTATTATTATATATCACTTCCTTTTGATCTATTATTTCTTAAAACAAGACGATATGTATGCTTGTCTTGAAAAATGCTTCTTAATTTAAGATTTTTTTTTTTATATTTGGACTAGAAACAAACAAAACAAAAAAAAAGGTAAGAAAAGCATTTTTGCAGTGCTGGCTTTGCACAATTCACAACATTTTTTAAATGTATTTTTAAACCGGTACTCTGTTGTTTTGGAAACTGCTTTCTGCAGTTTAGATCTATACAATAGATTTTTTAGTTATGTAGTCTCAAATACAGCAGTTTAATTGGGTGTTGGGTTTGTTGACACATTGACACAGTTAAATCTGAACCACAAAACAAAAAAGTCTTAAGGGTACACTCAGGGATAACAAAAAAGCGGACTAAATAAGCTTTCCACTGATGTACAGTATGTGTGTTGGGATAGGACAATACTTTGTCAAGATGCGACTATTTGAAATCTGGAATCTGAGGATTCAAAAAGTCGAAATATTGAGAAATTGCCTTTAAAGCTGTCTAAATGAAATGCTTAGCATTGCACATTGCTAATTAAATTGATCAATAAATTAATTTGTACAGTTATTAAATTTATATAAGGAAATTTACAAAATATATTCATGAAACATGAAGACATGAAAGAAAAATCAGTTTTTTTAACCCAAATGTGATTATTTCACTTCATTAGTGTAATTACAGTTTGCGAGTCTTTCCTTGATTTAACCAGTCAAATTCTGTAAATGCCACAAAATAAGCCTTACACTTTTTATTTTAAAGATGCATGTTCATATATATTTTCAGTGAGTACACATTCAAATGGCTATGCATTTATTTATACTCAAACTTGTTTCATCACTATTTAAATAGATTTTTAAAACCTACAAAAATTAAAGTGACAAAATGATTAGGATAAAATAAATGAGTTAATGTTTTCTTTTACATTTATTTGAAAATCTACATTATTGTATTGGACCTAATATCTAGAACTGGTTACGAGAGCTGTCTAAAGTGTACGTCAAATAGGACTGTGGACTACAACTAATGTTCTGTAGCTGAATTAAAATGAAATTAAGTTGCCGTTAGTTCCAGACCTCCCAGACATTTAATGTGCTAATACAAGCGCACCTGTAATGTCTAAGCATGCAAGTAATAATCTCCAGTGGTTAATTCATTAGCACCATGACAAAGACCCGCAGGCTGCTTTTCGAACCTCATTCCCTGTTTGTTTCTTTTTACTCTATTTCCCACTCCTTCTCTTTTACACTTTGTCCCTGCATTATTTTCATTTTAATCAGGTTCTGAATTGTTTTTTATTAGGTTTTTATATATCCATCTATCTGTCCATCTTTCTGTCTATCTATCTGTCTGACTCTCTGTCCATCCATCTGTCTGTACATCCATCCATCTGTACATCCGTCCTTATATCCACCCATCAAATGATCCGTCTGTCCATCCGCCCATCTATCCATCTATCTATCTATCTATCTATCCATCTGTCCATACATCCATCCATCCGTACATCGTTCTGTACATCCATCCATCCATCCATCTCTTTGTTGGTCTGTCTGTCTGTCTGTCTGTCTGTCTGTCTGTCTGTCTGTCTGTCTGTCTGTCTGTC
>CAIGQW010000350.1:2276518-2330060 GCA_903798125.1 Danio choprae | reverse complement strand
GTCTGTCTGTCTGTCTGTCTGTCTGTCTGTCTGTCTGTCTGTCTGTCAGTATATCTATCTATCTCTCTGTACATCCATCCATCCATCTTTGTCCGTCTATCTATCTATCTATCTATCTATCTATCTATCTATCTATCTATCTATCTATCTATCTATCTATCTATCTATCTATCTATCTATCTATCTATCTATCTGTCTATCTGTCTATCTGTCTGACTGTCTGTAAATTTATCTATCTGTCTGTCTGTTCTTTCATCCATCCAGACATACATCCTTTCATCTATCTATCCATCCATCCGTCTGTCCATACATCCATCTATCCATACATCCATCCTTCTGTCCATCCATCCATACATCCATCCATCCATCCATCCCTTTGTCTGTCTGTCTGTTTATCTACCTATCAGTCTGTACATCCATCCATCATGTATATATACAGTACAAGAGGGGGAGAAAGAGAAAGTTCTATTGTTGATTCTTTCTATTAGTCGTTCCGTCATTCGGTCTATTGTTCTGTCAGTCATGTTGTGTATCAGTAAAAGGTTGACATTGCCCACAGATGTTCGTTCTCACTCCTCAAGGGGGATAGTGACATTTTCAGCACTGTAAGGGATGCCTTCGGGTGATATTTGCGAGGCTGCAATTTTATCATTTGGATGCAACTGTGACTCACCTGGGAGTTAAATGACTTTGTTTGTGTCCGCTGATATTTCTTTATATGTAGCCATTTATGGTACAAAAAATTTAAATTCAAGGGATCACCCATAGAATAGCCGGATGATAAACAGGTCAGTGGACGGGCTTTAAAGGTGCAGACGTGGCCGTGTCTCCGTATGGTGGAAAATACAGTACATTTTCTGAAAATCGTTTTTTCTGCAGATCTGTGGGCTGACGAATTTGCCGATCATGAAGGTTTTTTTAAATTTATTTTTCATCTCATGTTCTAAGAAGGAGGCTGAGCTTTGAAGGATTTGTGATGTAAAGTTCTGAAGTGTTTTTTTTTTTTTAATTTATTGTTGCAAATGGGGACATTGTAAAGGTCAGAATGGTCTTGAGCTCTTGCTGCTTGCAAATGAAGCCGCTTTGGAAGATTATCACTACCTTGAGAGGGCTAATAATGATAGGTAGTCATTTTCAATAGTGTTTCTCAATTAGCATCCTGGCCCTGCTGTGGGCAGCAGAGAATGAAAGAGCATTTTAACCATATCTGTCATCAGCTTTGCCTCCAATTAGAGCAGTAAGACCACTGGAATACTCTGAAATGGAAAAAGCTTGTTTTTTTCTGCTATTTTGATTACATGTGATTTTAAATCCTGATGGTATGATGTAGTATGAGGCCACAACATTGGACCAGATATATAGCTTTTATTCTGGAAATGTTTGCTGAAATGCTTCAGCACTGGGGAAGATAATGGTAAAGCAAGACAAATGACCTTGAAAAATACAGAAAAGATCACAATTATTACTGTAGTCTTGCAAAGCGTGGCTTATATTTATCGGCATGTATACTGTAAAGCCAAGGCTGAATTGTCTAGTTCAAAGGCTAATTGAATGTAGCCATTGTTGGAGATACAAATCTATTTTATTGTTAAGGAGCCATAAATTTGTCATCGGTAGCATTCTTTATTCACCACCTTGAAAATGACTTGCCTTTTTTATATAATTATACCTTTTCTGGTTTTGTCAGATTCAAAAAAGGCATAAAAGGCAAAGCAATAATGCTGACGTTTTTGTTAATAAACATAACTTCCCTTGAATAATCTCTTAGACATTGAAAACCTTGACAGGGTAATTGGTTAAGAACCACGGTGTTCGGTGACAAGAAGACTAATAGGTTTCCTTCACATTTTGCATGATGAAGGAGTGTGAGAGATACGCGGCTGTTTAAAGTTGACAAATGGATATTTGAAGTGACGAACTGCAAAGACAAAGCAACATAAAAGACAGCTTTTGAAGGGTGTGTGAAGGTTACCAACTGCTAGAGAGGGATTGTTACAGTCATTAGAGCGCAATTGACTTTGGAAGTAGATGACGATTAGATCTGATGACTTGGAGCTGTGTGCAAAAGTGCATTAATAAATGATATTTTGAGGTTTCAAAGCTTTGTTTTTTTTTTTATCATTCTTTTATAGTTAATAGCCAGAATACAGGGATGTAACGACCAGGGTTAGAAATTAACTTTTCAATTAAGGACCAATTTTGTTTGTGTGTGTTTGAGGAAAATGTATGTCATATTCTGGCTACACAAGCAGAAATGTCTGTCCTTGATGTTGGTCTTTTGGAAGCTTTGAACTCCTGTAATGACATCTGAAATTATTCTCTAACATCATAAATCTACTTTGTTGTTTATGATGAGAGTAGTGTTCGACCGACCGGTGGGATTTTTAATGGCCGATAAGGATATTGAGCTGATATAATGCATGTAATTACAGTAAATGAGAGACATGCAGAAATTTTTTGAAAATTATTGAACATTTATTACACATAAATATTAATTAAAACCTTAAATGAACAAGGTTTAGTGAAGCAGTTTATTCTTGTTGCTGAAACAACTGTAATTTTGTGTTCCACTTTATATTAGGTGGTCTTAACTACTATGTACTTGCATCAACAGATACATACAATGTACTTACTGTGTTCATAATGTATTGCAGAAGACTTCTGGAGCTCTTGAGGTGGGATATGGGTAGGGTTAGGGACAGGTTTGGTGGTATGGGTAGGTTTAAGGGTGGGTTAAGGTGTAAGGGATAGTCAACAGTGTAATTAAAAATGTAATTACAAATGCAATTACATGCAGGTATTTAATCAATCATAAGTATAATGTAAAACATGTGTTTACACAATAAGTACATTGTAACAATTATTAATTTCATATTAGTTAAGTACATATTAGTTAAGGCCACCTAATCAAAAGTGGTACCATGCTACCCTGCTACCATTATTTGAGATGATTTTTATCTAACTGTATATAACTAGACATAAGCTCAATAGAAACGTGTGAAAAAGAAATGTGTACAAAGCATCTGATGTAACGTGCACAGATCTAAATGTTTTTGCCAATTGATCTTATATTTGTCAGCCATTTTTGTAGCATTTTTGCCCCAATATTCCCAAATTTACTATCACCAAATAAAACAGCCTGTACATCAAATCCTGGATTTACTATGTGAGCAGCACCGTAGCTTAACAACCATGTCACAGTTTTCCAAGTAAAGACAGTCTTGTCTGCATTTAACAAGACAGTCTGCTTTAAGCGACATAAGCATCTTCATTCTAAACCTGTTCTTTCATCAATCACCCACACAGCTTTTTCAGCTGAGCTTTTTAAGACGTTTTGTACGGATGTTTCAGGTCAGACTGACCTTGCCACCTCTGACTAAAAGAGTTGTTCCTTTTCAGTAGCGATTCAGACTTGCCACAGCATACAGTCTCTGTCTTCTCTTTGTCCTCTAATTAAGATGCTCCAGCGGCTGTACTGCCTGCATTACTGTCGAAGCACTCACAGAGGGAAGCTACGTTGTCTGCTGTTCACACAGGATATGCCTCAAAGAGAGAAATCCATTCCTGGGCCAGTCTCTTTGAAGACACCGCAATCAATTAGATCTTGCCTTCCAAGATTTTCTACTAAACTTGTAGTTCTATTGCATTGGATGTTTTTTTTTTTTTTTTTTTACCTGTTCATGTCTCTGATCTGGCCTTGATATGGTGATTATTATGGTTCTATATATTGAAGAATTGAACTGAAAATATTTGTCATGATGTACTCTTGTTTAATTCTAAACATGTTTGTTATTTATTTGAATTTAAGTGAAATGTGAAAAGTCTTTTTAGGATTAGGAATCAGAATTGCTTATTTAAAAAATATATTTAAAGCTTGCAATTCTACAATCGATTTTTAGCTTTAATTAGTAAATGCTGTTTAATTATTAGTAACTTTAAGGCATAAAGCTCACACTTTTTTAAAGTTCAATTTTCACTATTAACAAACCATTAACTAAGACTTTTGGCACAATGAACTCCTAACTTGCTGCTTATTAATAGTATATGTACTTTATAGGTACTGTAGGTATTAATAAACAGCCAATATCCTAATAATAGACAGGTAATAAGCCACTAATAGTGAGAATTTGTCCCTATACTAAGGTGTTATTTTCACGATCGCCAGCTGAACTGAAATGAACTACAACTCCCATCATGCATCTCACACACACCAGTTCCAGATTACCGATATTGCACACAGACACAGCTGGAAGCTCCCCTGGTTACAATTATACTGGAATAAATATATATAAAAACCCAATGTTATGTGTAAATGCTGTGAAGAGATTGGTATTAGAAAATTATAAGAATATAAGTGCTTTTAATTAATGAGGTTTTATAGCTGGGAAAGGTGCAATCTGTATTCTCTATCTGTTACTGTAAATTGAAATCATAGTATTCGGGTAACACTTTGTTTTTACAGTCTTCTGTAGACATTATTTTAACTAGAAGAAGCTTTAGAAACTGTGTATCAACTAGCACTGTTAGTAGGCTATCAATATTCACAAACACTTCATTTTAATTTAGAGATTATACTGACTATAGACCTTTTTCTTAGAATACAAAATTACCCATTATGCTTTGTGTGTATGCGTAAGGAGGACGCTTCGAACTTCCGGTAAACAGTCACCTTCGGACAGTTTTGAAACGATAGTTTTAATTTATTTTACTTGCTTTTAACGTCTTTGAACTACTATTGATGTCGATCATCGCCACCTCCTGGACTGATTATTTAAAAAAATGCGATCTTAGGAATAGGAATATCAATGAAAAACAACATTTGCGAGTCATTTACCATTACCGTCAGACAGCATCTTGTGCCATTTAAATGGAGCCTTGTCATCGCAAAAGTGATAATTTTCACTTTTTTTCAAATATATAACCAACTTAAACAAATGTAAGTCATCAAAATGTTTGACACACACACATACTGTCCCACTAACACATTGATTAAAAGAGTGGCACAATTGAAAATAAAGTGCCATTTTGAAAAGTTTTTTGGAAATTGCATGGCTTAAAGTTACATACCCGTTTCATACCAGTAATGTGGTTTGCTCTATAATGTAGTAATAAATTGTGTGCGTGCGTGCATGTGTGTGTGTGTGTGTGTGTGTGTGTGTGTGTGTGTGTGTGTGTGCGTGTGTGCGTGTGCATGTGCGTGTGCGTGTGTGTGTGTGTGTGCGTGTGTGTGCGCGTCTGCGTGTGTGTGTGTGTGTGTGTGTGTGTGCGTCTGCGTGTGCGTGTGCGTGTGTGCATGCGCATTGAAGGGCTACTGATTACAGTATAACAACTGACAGGTCAGGAACACTGACGCTGTATTACAGCATCTGATTAGGAGAACGTTTTTCTCTCGCGCTTGGTCCGCATCGGACAGAAGCATGAATGGCTTTAACACACGTCTTTCAAAATCAAAGTTGATCACAAAAACACTCTGTAAGCCACTCAAAACGATATTGACAACCATTTTCAGATCAAGATTTACCAGTTGTAAACGCTGTAAACGGAAGTTTTAAGCATCCTACCGGAAGACTACCGGAAGACGCTATGGCGCCCTCCATGCAGCAAAGAAGAAAAAAGGTCTATAAGTAACTTTGTAACTACCTGTCAACTTACCTTAACCTAACAGCATCATTTTAAAGGAACTTAGCAGACATGTAGTTACACACATTTAAAAAATTGAATAATAAAAAGTCAAGACAACTATTTTTTTTTTACTTTTTATTTTTAGTCAGTTTGATTGATTGAAGTCTAATGGGCATAAAAATAAACTGTAACTTTAAATGATGTATTCATCAAATTGCATGATCTTGGGCTCTGCTTCAGTAACTGTTGATGTTACAATTTGAACTAATATATAAACATCATTTACATGTCCAACCTAGACAGTATATCTTTTCAAACTATTAAAGTTATCAATATAAGCAACTTTGTTCAACTTTGCAACATCAAAAGATGGAGCAGAAGTCAAGGTCTAAATATAATCGTAAATGAACTGAAAACAGCCGTGAATCTGTTAATTAATACTTAGAGGGGAGCTTAAGTTTCACAGAATCATGTGTAGCAGTATGGATTCAAAAACAGTCTGGTTGTGCCCGAGAATTGTTTTCCTCCTTTTTTTTGGATCTTGACTGATGTGGTTGCAATGAACTGCATAAAGTTTGTAAAATGTTAGGTTTTTTGGTTCCATAGAAATAAATAAATAAATGAACGAATAACAGCATGCTGGTTTGGAACTGCATGAGCATATATAATGACAGAATTTTCATTTTTGGTTCAACTAGTCCATTAATTAGATTTTCTCTGGTTTCTTCTTTGCTTTGGCAACGTGTTTCTTGGCCTTAAGTCATTCAGCTCAGAAAATAAATTATGTGACATCATCTGCTTGGTTGTTCTAATGAAAGAGGACTGCATTTTACAGCTGCTGTTAGTCCAAACTCTACATTTTCTGCCTTTGATTAGTCTCCCCCTCCCTTTAAGCTAATTTATTTTTGTTTTGGCTGTCAGTTTTGCTTTTATATGAGAGCGAATGCTGTCGATTATATACTTTGTACTGAATATTTGGTGTAACTTGAGCATATCATGTTCATTTAAAAAAAGCAGTAATTGTTGGTAATTGTTCATATGCGTTCTGGGACTAATACATACATACACGCATACTCCTTCAAACCTGAATTATGTTTCAAGTTTCAGAAAAATGTATATTTTCCCTGCTTTTAAGGCTTCCATAAATGAGACCAAATAAAATACTTTTTTTAATTGATTTTTTTTTTTTGTCAATGTACATCATGTCAGAACTACAAAAACAATACACCAACATCAAATTAAACATAAAAGAATACAAATTGTTGATCTTTACTCAATGTTTCTTCTGATTTGCAATTTGCAAACTCGAGCAATATAACATTTTAATTTCATTTCATTTTATAGACTGCACATTATTAGAACCCGCTGTACATTACACTATAAAAACTGCTTGGGTCCCCACAATTCCTTTGTTATTCCAAAACAAACTGATAAAACAATTAACTTAATAGTTTATTACTTTATTTAAATTGTTTATTAGTTTATTATTATAAATTTAAGTGGATTGAACATAAAACAATTAAGTTGTCCCATAAGAATAAAAACAATTGTGTTGCTTCAACTCATTTTAAATAAGTAGTTTGAACAAGCAGCAAAGTCCGTTTGTTTTAGTGTATATACATTATATGTATTATTATTTTTTAATGTGACACTTGCAATTTTACAGTCAATTATTAACTTTAATCAGTAAATGCAATCCTTCTTTTTTTCTATCGAATCTATGAAGTATTGGCAAACATATCAATAAGGGTGAATTGAAACATTGAAAATGTTGCTTACTTCTGTTTGTGTTTCCATCCTTCTCTTTGGAGTAATGGATATTTTTCAAATTATAACAGGCAGAGCCTTACTGTTGTTTGATTGGATGTCAAAAGTCCAGTATCAAGGGCCAAAGGCTTTAAAGATGACCTGGCATGTGATGTCCATTGGTAATAGTGTTAGAGTTTAGCGTTTTGAGTTGTGGCACTTCAATCTTCTTTGTTTATGCTCTTCGACATGAACTAACTGCAGACATTTTAGCTGCACACTGACATGGATTTAACACAACACACAATTGCGCAGAACGCGTAAAGTAATGCTCAGTTCAGACAGAGAGAAAGAGGGACCTGATAACAAATGTATTCCGACTTTGCTCACCTTTGATGTCAGTCCCACAAATCCAAGCTGCTTTGAGCATGTCTGTCCTTGAAGTCGAAGCAGAGAAGAGTCCCTTGTGGGAAAGATATTGTAATCCTTAGCAGAATAAGAATAAGTGTGTTAAAGAATTGTTTTGCGGAAAGAGTTTGAGAAATTACCCCTGAGTCTCTGCAGTGCAGCTGGAAGATCATAGGGAAATAAAGAGAATATGATAACAAAATGAAAAAATATTACCTCATATTTTTGTGCTTTTAAATGAGATCGTCGGGGTCAGTCTGCTCTTAAGTCACTGATGTTTACGTTTAGATGATTTTGCCTCAGAAATCTAGTTTTGAAGCCTGCTAAGCTGAGATTCATTTCTCAGTGCACCTTTATTGTTTATTTTTGGCCTTTTACCTTTTCATAAGCAGCCGCTGAGACTTTTATAAGGAAATATAAAGAAACTCTGAAACTGAATTTAGGTTTGAGAATAAATAATAAGTGGCACTGCACAATAACCCTAAATAATTCTTAGTTTTTTTAAACATACAAGACAAAATTATTAGCCTTTGTGAATTTTTTTTCTAAAGTTAGTATCTATAGGCTTTTTTCAGGTAATGAGTAAATGAACGTCTGTGGTAAACATATCTTGAGAACACTTAAATATTTAGGTAAATTAGACACAGCAATGTGTATTGTGCATCATATGTAAAGGCATTAAATAGATAATAACATTTATGGTGGGAATTGAGCCATATACATCATTTTAGTAGAAACAATATAGGAAAACATCCAAGGAATCAGCAAGCTAGTCCTCTTTTGACTTTTTCTGCACCAGTGAATTGCACCTTTCATTGCCCAACAGGATGTCTGAGTGACATGTAAAGCAGCCAATCAATTAACACAGGGTCATGTTCAGAGGTGTAAAAATGTAGCAGCGATTTCAATGCGATAATAGACTAGTGTGTACAGTAGTCAACATTTGAAGTGGATCAAAACCTCATTCTTGCCTTTGCACAATTTTGAAAATCTTTTTTGATCCAACAGTCAAATGTTGACTACTGTAAAAGACGCGGTACAGGTTGTCACACAGTATGACATCGTGTCAATGACAAAACTTACAACTAGACTCTGCAAACATCCTGGCTAATGCTAAAAGTAAACTTTGAGCTTTAGCTTCCTTGCATCCCACCAGGCCACATTTCCAACTGTATGGGGTATATGCACAAGGACTTTCAATAAGCCAACTCAAGTGCTTCCGGTGAACTGTCATGCCATAATAAAATCGCAGCGGTTAAGTTCTGGTTTCTTTAAAATCAATGATCTTCGCTGCCTGATTGAGATACGACATAAAGTGGGTCTCAGACCGAACAAGAAGCACTGTGTTAAATTCCATTGTTCTGCACCATGTCTTTCATTATGGTAAATTTATTTTACCACAATAAATGTCAATGGAGTTTAAACGCTCGCCTGCTCCTTCTGACGCAGCTTGCATTTAAACGGCCTTTTATCTTGTTTGTTACGTGGGTCTGTATTATTATTTTGTTTTTGGTATGGTTGTGTGCTTTGCTTCTGCGCTTGTCTGAGTTTTAGGTGGAGCTTGCGAACGGCTTGATTGGTTGACGCAGGTGACGTCATTGGGATTCCCTGTATATAAGGCCGACGGCAATGGCGGCTCAGTCTCTCTCTCTCACTCGCTCTCACGCTGTCTGGCTGGCAGTGCTCCGCGCATGCCAGGATCGCTCCGTGTAGCGCTCTTATCATTGTTATGCATTTGTTAACTTTTGATCCTTTAGTATTGGTAATGTGTCAACTATTTTGCTTCGTTTGTTTATTTTGTTACTTTGTTTATTTTTGTAGCAGGTAGTGAATATTAATTTTCATAGTCACGTTTTGTTATTTATTTAGTTCAGAAAGGGAAGCAGTGGCCCAGAAGTCTCACCTGTTTTTATTTTTTTTCACGGGAGCTATGTAAGATCTCTCCTGGAAGAACAGCCGTAGTCAGGGAACTGTTTTTGCTTAACTGCCCTACCTGTCTACTGTTATTTGTTATTGATTTTTGTTTCCTCTTGTAAGGTTGATTTAAATGAGATTAAAAATATATTGACGGGGACATCAATTTGTCATATTCAAGCGTCTGTGTCTTTCATATGTTCGGCTCAAATCCTGATTTCATTAATACAGCCAGTTTTGGAATTTGGGCCGTAAAATTGGTTTACGTGTGAACAACTAAATGAATGCTTTAGTCTATTTAACTGATTGCATTTATTCAATTACATTATCGATGCTGTATAAGGAACCTAATGAAAATGAAAATAGTCATACACAAAAAAAAATTGTTACTTGTTCAAACTACTTATTTAAAATGAGCTGAAACAACAAAAAAAATTCTTTAATTAAGAATTTATTTGTTTACTTAATTGTTTTATGTTCAATCCTCTTAAATTTGTCAAATTAACTTAATCTATCAGAAAGCTCTTTCTGATTCTGATTCTTCTGATTCTTAATCTATTTGTGTTGGGACAGCATGCGTGAATTATGTGGAACACTGCATTTTTACAGTGTAAAAACCTTTCACCTAAAGTTCATCGGCGGCTAAAAAAAAAACTTGCTGAGCATATTAGCTCGTTCCTGTCTGAATCGAGGCTCAGCATTATGCAGATGTTAATTTGTGGAACGCCTTTGAGTAAATACAATGCTGTGGCATTACTCCATAATGAGGAGAAATGAAACTATTTATAACTCCGAAGTAAACAATCTAGAGCCACACATCCCGGCTCTTCGCATTCTCAGCTTGAACCCTAAGGGGGGTAAGTGTGTGGCTGCATCGACTCGCAGTTGTAATATGTAAATAAGCCTGCTAATGATGCGGCATGGATTGGCCCCATCGCATGCGTTTGATGCATATTTGTTGTCGTTTCTCTCTTGCAGAGGTTCTTGGGAGGAGAGCTCCAGTTCCAGCGAGCCCTCTCTAACAGCCTTAACCCACGTCCACACGCGCACACTGACTGCCTGACTGCCAACATCAAAGGTACCCAGCCAACCGTCTGTCTGTTTTCACTTTCTCCCATTCATTTCTGTTTCTTCATCATACTATGAAACATGCTACTTGATGATGAATGGTTTTCTTTAGCCATTTTGATTGCAGATTAGTCATCATAATGCAGTTTAAAAGCCCATATATAATAATAAGGCATATGTAAGTTTTAATATTTGTCGACCTTAGAATGACATTGAGTATGTACTTGTTTGGAAACAATTATTGGTTTCTTTGGTATGTTGGTGAACACATATGAATGTTTAATTCATTTTCTATACGAGATAAGTGGCTGTGGGATTGACAACAAAGTGTCAGTGTTTGAAATGCTCAACTTAGTGCAAACAAGAGGCAAAAATGACCGATAATTGGATACAGCCTGCTAATAGTGCTCAGTTGTTAATAACAGTTTATATACATGTGTGTTTGTGTATGTCTGTGATATAGACTTTTCCATTAAGTGCAGTCTTTCCAGGGCCATTTTTTACTAGTGTAAGAAATTATTTGTTTTTTTAACCATTACCTTGCTAAAGGTGCCATATAATGCACTGATACAAATACATGTGCAAAATAAGCATAATTCAGTTTTCAAAAATACATTTGAACAAATTGAGTAGATGCCTTGTTAAATGACAATCGTCTCAACTGAAGTTGAGAAGAGGTTTACGTTAGGAGCAAGTGAGTCTAATGTGTCCATAACTGCTCCAGAGTTATGTGATGTTGATGAAGTTATAATTATACCTGACAAAAGGGACCAATAGAAATGTATTTAGAGTTGTGTTTTGTGGGTTTAACATGTATGAAAACAGGCAGGAATTAATATCAACATCTGCATAAACAGATGTTTGTTGCCATCCTTTCACTCTTAAAAAAAGTCTTAATGAGAGTTGAGTGCATAAACCGATATACGATGCATAAACCTGCATAAAATTTTTGCCACATTACAAACATGGCATTTAATTGCCATCAAACAGCCAATATGCACTAATTATAGCTTTTGTTAACTTGTTTTATTGTAAAAAATATTTACAATCTTTTAAAGTAAATGTACAGGTGCTTGAGAGATTTGGTTTAGTAGATATACAGCAGGCAACATTTGAAGTGGATCAAAACTTTTCATCAAAGTTGCCCTAAAACTATTGTAAAACACCCATTCTTGTCTTGAGACAATTAAAAAAAAAACTTTCTTGATCCACTTCAAATGTTGACTACTCTATTTATTTTATAGGGTCTTCTTTTACTAAAGACTATTTTATGTGTTGTTCTAAGATCTTTTTTTACTAGATAGCCTAACAAAATACTCTTATTTTAATTACATTTTGTTAATTCAAATGAATAATTATGATTGTAATATCAATTCAGATTTTTGAGCAAGTAAACACAGTGTAGCATGATGCATCTTTTATTACTCGCCTACCTGTTCTTGCAGCATAATCATTCTGTGAAGATATATAATTCTGTGTAAAATGGGCATACTCTCTATGCAAATAAATGCAATGAGGATCCATCCTCTTTGAGAGGCGTCATACCATGGCATGCCTTTGATTTATTGTACTGTACTCATAACACAGTGAGTTATTTAAGGACTTGGAGGATGTTCTTCTAACTCTTTCTTGCTGCCGGTTCATTCCAAGAGGCTCCTTGCATCCAGAGTCACTTCAAAGAACAAAGACATGGGAAAACCGAGGGGTAAACAACGGCTCTTTCCTCCTCCAAAAAAATAAACTTATATCTTCTGTGAAGCTGCTTTGAATCCCAAATTTAAGGCAATATTGACTATGACAATCTAGTTTTTCTCAGCAAAATAATAAAGCAGTTTTAAAACTAGACATTTTAAGGCTATAAGGTGTAATAAAATCATTATAGATGCCTACTCTGTCCAAAGGAGTTACTGTTTATACATTTTTCAGGATAGTGTAGGATCTTTGCCTTTGGTTGCCCATAATGCATTTCAGTTTTGGCTTTATTTGTAGCTTGCCCTGACTACCCCGTGTGCACATAGATAAGCCCAAATGCATGGATAACCCAATCTTTATGTATGTAGGTGTGTAGAACGAATACATTTACATGATTTATACATTTGCCTTGTTTGCCATGGTTCTGTATATTCAGAAGCCATGGTTCGTAAGCCCTACTGTTTCTTGTGACATACTGCATTTTGTCTATGGCGGAAAAGTAGGCATATTCAAACTATTCAAATTTCTGTCTAATCTTAAATAATTAAATGGATAGTTCACATAAAAACTAATCCTCTCATCAATTACTTTTTAAACTGATAACATTTTTGTTCATCTTCAAAACTAATATGAAAGCCTGAGAAATGTCTGTCCCTTTATTTAAAGTACTTTCCACTTTTAACAATCTAAAGAACATTTTATCAGTTTATTTACCACCCTTTGTCATGAATGTAGAATGTAGTGAGTTAGTGTATTTAGAGTTTTTGTGCTTTTAGCTCGTATTTAGAGAGCCTGAGTTATCCCCACGGTGTATATGAATTTGAATTAATGCTGTGTTCCAGACCTCAATGCATTAGTCAATCGTGTGTCACAGTTTCATATTCACCATGTGAGGTGTAAATATTTCATAGCATTTTATAAATAAATCAAAACAAACAAAAGCAAATGAAAATAAATTACAGAAAACAAAGAAAAAACAAAAGATATATACTCATACGTTTTATAGCGTTGATTATAAAAAGCACTCTACAGCGCTCGTTGTTAGGGGGACCTGGACGTTTTTTAAATTTAAGTACCGATTGGTGCTGAACTTGATACTCTATACTTATGACAGCCCTAATATATACATGTATGTATGTGCGTATGTATGTATACATGTATGCATGTATGTATGTATGTATGTATGTATGTATGTATGTATGTATATTAGGGTTGTCAAAAGTATCGAGTTCTGTACCAATCGGTACTGACATTTAAAAAAAAAATATATATATATATAAATATATATATATCACAAATAGCCTTTATTAATTGGGTTCCCACTCATATTGTACTATAAACATACTTGAAAGTTTACTTTTACGTTTCTATAATTGCAATGCGGTTTTCTCACTGAAGCAGAGCTAGACGTCATCTGTAAAGTGATGTTAAATGAAAGAATGAATCTTGCTAGAGTCAGGGTTGTTCAATGCACTAATTTTAGAGTTTAGATTCCTGACTTAAAGCAGCATTCATTTATTCATTTTCATTTCGGCTTAGTCCCTTTATTAATCTGGGGTCGCCACAGCGGAATGAACCACCAACTTATCCAGCATATATTTTACACAGCGGATGCCCTTCCAGCTGCAACCCATCTCTGGGAAACATCCATACACACCCATCCACACTCATACACTATGGACAATTTAGTCTACCCAATTCTCCTGTACCGCATGTCTTTGGACTTGTGGGGGAAAATTCCTCCGAGCACTCTGTTCATCATAAGTGCCTTGACATGTAATGCAGCACAGCTTGACCTCTGAGGTTTTTAACATTTCTTTGTTTGTATCTGAGTGATTGAGCTTAATGCATCCTTAATTTGGTATCAGAACTCAGGTGGAGAGGGGAAGAGGAGTGTTACAATGGGAGCAGGTGTTTCTTGAGAGCTGTTTTTTTTTTTTTACTTTTGGCAGGAGCTCCAGGTCCAGGATCAGTTTCCCTTTACCCATTTATCTGCCCTGCATGCTTTAAACTAACAAATCTGATCTCTGAACAGTACTAAATGGCGATTGTCATTACTCCATGGACTCTGCACACACAGATGGGCCTCAGGTGGAGCTGGACTGGTGATTCATTTATGTTGGACCTCTAGCCCCCAGAGGAGAAATGAGAAGGTTTATCTTTTTGAAGAGGAGATTGGCCGAGGTTAATGAAATGAGACCATTCTCTAATTGGGGGGCGTTTCGGTTACCATCTATTTTTGTCCTGCTTAGTCAGCTCCTTCTGTTTTGTCAGCAGTAAATACGTATAAACCCTTTTCACAAGACAAGTTCATATTTTTATTAAGTAATATTTAGATTTTTTTCAAATGTATGTACATTTTTAATGTTGTGTTTTGTATAATATCATCCTTGCCTCAAACAAACAAACAAAAAAAACATTAACGCTATGAGATGTGTTTCTAATGCTGGGTTCACACCAAATACTTAATTAAGTATTAGCACGGGTGAATTTAGGGTTCTCACGCTTCTTGAAAGTACTTGAATTTCAGACATATGGATTCAAGGCCTGGAAAGTACTTTAAAACAAACGTAGGTCCTTGAATGTGCTTAAATTAAATTAGAAATTATATTTGTTTATGGTTTCATTTCAGGAATTGTACTCAAATTTCAAACTCAGAACGAAAAAATTCTTAAATTAAAAATCCAAAATTAAAATCTCTGATGCACATTTTACTACATTTTACAATTTTAATATTTCGGAAACCACATTTGAATATCACCAGTATTGAATTTATCAAATTTTATCTAAAAAGGTGCTTGATTTAAAATTAATGGTGCTTTAAAATTAAATTAATGGTGCTATTTAAAATTAAAAGTCCTCGAATCTGCTGTTCATGAATGCAAGGAAACCCTGAAATTACATACAAAGTTAATGCGTGCATGCAGAATTCATCTCAGTCGGTTATACATAAGTTCAAATAATTGAATTCAAACGAAAAAATCAGACGAGGGGGAAAAACATCCTGCGAGTAACCTAGAGCAAGTGACAGTGTGGAACCCAGCATAATGCAGCACCTATGGGTGGAACACTAACAGTAAGTCTCACGCTATTATTTTCCTTTTCTCTAAAGTCATGGAAGCTCTATCAGGGATTTTTTTTTTTGTTATTTGAGCAAATTGGAATGACAAAAAAACTATTTGTGGTACTCTCCCATTCACAGCTTTCTAAGTTTATCTATCTCAACTTTCACTGCTGAGAAACCCAGAAATGTGAAAAGGGTTTATAAGTATTTCTTGCTAAGACAACATTACTTCATATTTGCCACATACATGCATGATAACATGATACAATGTGCAGTTTCTAAGAATTTGGGCTTATGGGAAACCATCAGGCCCACTCCAAAACTGTGTAGGCGAGTTTTGGATGGTATAAAAATGTAGTTTATTCTTCCATTGCCAGCTTCTATACCCCTCTTTCTCAGTGTTTCATAAGCTTTTATTGTTCAATGGGAGGTTGGGGTGTAGCAGCTCTGTGCGCTGTAAACACAATTGTCTCAATGTTTTCTCACCTTAACTGAAGCAAAGCTAATGTTTCCTGTGTTTGGCTGTGTAGAGTAGGTGTTCCCTAACCCCTGATGGATTTGCTGTTGGGGATTTTTCAAGCCGAGGCTGTTAAATGTGGGCTGCTGCCACTGCATCTCATCTCTGGAACCAAACAGAAAAGCTCCGACTGCGTTTGTAAATTTATTACACAGCTATTTTTAGCACCGGGGTTTATGCTGCAACGTATTTATCCCCCAGGAAACACACTGTGCCAGCACAAGCACAGTTCGTGCGATGGTGTTTTTTGTCTCCTGGATCTATCTGTTTTGTTTGCATAACCTATCACAGATTTGTCAATTAGCAGACAGTTTTCTCAAATTATCTGCTGGTGCTGTATTGGGGATAAGTTCACAAAGCTTCTTGCAGCGTTTGAGCCTATAACTGAAATATTAATGTTGCATGTGTATATTTTGGTTATAGCCACAAATGCATTGTATGGGACACAATTATAGATTTTTTTAAACAAAAAATTGACAAATTTAAAGGAGATTTTCTCAGTATTTAGATGTTTTAACTCTCAGATTTTCATCTCTTCCAAATATTGTCCTATCCTAACAAAGTATACATAAATCATAGGTCTCAAACTCAATTCCTGGAGGGCCACAGCTCTGCACAGTTTTGCTCCAACCCTGATCAAACAGAGCTGATCCAACTAATGAAGGTGTTCATGACTCTTTTGAACACCTCGCTTATTTGAATCAGCTGTGTTTGATAGGGTTGGAGCAAAACTGCGCAGAGCTGCGGGCCTCCAGGAATTGAGTTTGAGACCTATGGTATAAATGGAAAGCTTATAAATTCAGATAAAGTTATTATGTTATATAGAATATAAATTATATAGGTATAAATCATATTGATTTAATTTGTAAATCTTAATTTTAAAAAATGACACAATGACAGGATCGCATATTTTTTTCTAATGAAAGTAAATCGGTTTCATTAATTGCTTTATCTCATTTCTCCAAAATACCTTTTGTGCACTTTCACTGCAAATGTCATTGATTAATAATATTTTGGTAAACTAAGTCCTTAAACCAAATGTCATTGTTGATTAAAATGTCTGTTGAACTTATAGATGTGTTTTAAACTAACAAATTTAAAGGAGATTTTCCTCAGTATTTAGATTTTCAAATATTGTCCTATCCTAACTAAACATCAATGGAAAGCTTATTTATTCAGATCAATGTATTCTGGTATATAAATTATAAATTATATTGATTTAATTGGTGAATATCAAATATAAAAAAGACACAACGACAGGATCGCATATCTTTTCTATGCGATGAAAGTAAACTGGAAATGTCATTGAATAAAAAACATAATTTTCATAAACTAAGCTTTTAAACCAAATGTCCTTGTTGATTAAATAGTCCATTTATCTTTGTTAATCTGTAGTACAATCATTAGTTCAGATAACCATATTGCCATCAGTGCAGGAAGGTTAATGTGGCATAAAGATGGGATATTCCTGATGGAACAGTTAGCTGACAATAAACTCTTCCTTTTTTTTCCCTACAAACTATCAGCACAACCAGCTCCAAAATAGGCATGGAATGCTACACTACACTGGAATATTTTAAGCGTAGTTCAGCGACTGGTGCATGTGGTGATAAATGCAGTGGACATGTCTGACATGCCTGTCATTCTCCTGCTGTTACTCAGAGCGGCAGAGACTAGTTTCCCATCAGCTATCTGCGCTCTCTGAAATGGGGATTGTGGGAGAGGCAGATTCTGTAATCCTAAAGCAGGGGTTCATAATCACAAACGTCTCATCATCATAGCTCAGTTAATCCTATGATGAGAGCACTCTGCCCTTTTATACACTGAAGATTTTGAAAGCTGCTCTAAAATGAGGGTTTGAGCAACCTCATAACATCTCAGTTGTACTGTTATGTAGCAATAAGCAATTTATTCTTCAATAGCTTTAACAGGCATATTGGTTGTCCAATTTAATTAGTTCTTTTAGTTAAGCAAGCCACTATGAGTATTTCTTGTACCCGGAAATAGAACAACCCTCTTTGATGTGTAGATCATCATGTAGTTTTGTACTACATATATGAGTGATATTGTATTTCCTTTTGATTGTTGAGAAGCATGTGCTTTTTATTATTTTTTAGCTGTTTTGATTCATAAATGTCTTTAGAAGGACAGCAGAACTGAAGAAAAAAAGCCCTAGCAAGCATTTGTTTAGGAATTTTAGTTCAAAGTTGTATATAAAAAGCCTTTTAAACATAATTAGACATTAATTTAACTAGAAGATCAAAGAGTGGCGAGACAAAATTGATGGTTTTGTAGTGATTTATAATTTACTTAATGAAGTTGCATCTCATTCATAATAGTGCGCAATAATTGGATGGAACCAACTCTTTCTCACGAATAAATGTGCAGAAACACTGAAAATCTGATAACGTAACTGTGTACTGGTGGCTGCTCACCAATCCAAATTTACCCATTATCCTTATGGCATGTGCCCTTGTTTCAAAACAAATTTCAAACTGGAAGAACGAATTTGCTAATAAAAAATCACTTTAAAATAACCAATTTTGACTTGATAGTGAAATGTATGTGTCCTATTTGTGATTTTAGCAACATGCCACACATTTATCAGCATCTGAAAATTGACTTTAAATCTGCTTGTACATTTCTGAAGAAACGTTATTTAGTGATGACGTGTTTTTTTGTTTTTCACAAGGAGACTCCAATAAAAATGAAAACCTGATAACATGGACGTGGCAAAGTGTAAAATAATAGTAACCGTCTTATAAAAATGTTCATAAAATACATTATACATTAATCATTAATCAAATAAAATACATTAATCTTTCCTCCAACAACTTTTGATGGTGAAACATTTGAAAAAGTAACTTTAAAAAAAACAAAACATTTTTATTTTTTATTTTATTTTATAATCTGACTTGATGTTGTAAATTATATTACAAAATCCTGGTCATAAACTTCCAGTACTTTTTCCAGATATATTATATACTTTTTAATTTACTGCATATAATTTCTTACACAATACAGTATACTGTTTCAGACTACTAATATGTCAAAAAACATCACTTTGTTAAATTGCACAGTTGAATTTTCAACATCAAAACTCGACAGAGCAGAGATCAAGGTCCCATAGTGCAATTCATAACTGTAAATAAATTGAAGAAACTTATGTATAGCAAAATACAGAACAGGTTAATTTTACAGCGACACTCCATTTGTCACGACACATTGACTTGTAATGGAACTTTAATGTTCATTTCCCACAATAAATTCAAAGTTATCCTTCAATCAGATCTAATGGTTTACATCTACGATATCGGAAGTTTATCTTATCCCATTTTTATTGACTTGAATTTTTTATGATAAGCTATCACGCTTTTGTAAACTTGTCTTATCTAGCAGATACATTTAATCTGGAGTTATTTTCCTTAGGCAAGAGCTGCAGCAAGAGCTACATCAGTTCGCTAGACCTCGTGTAGTCGCTTTTTATACCCAGAACAAGACGGTAGCACAATGCCTTGCCGTTAGAGCCATGTCAGAATGGCGCTTAAAATAAATAAATGATCAGCCAGAAACAAACATCAAAGCCTGTGTGTGTGCATGTTCTGTGCTGCGCTTCAAAGGGAATAGGACCTTCACACCCACAGTTCTATAGAGAATAGCGTGTCTGTGTTACTGCGTGTGAGTCCATTTGTGTGTTAGCGAAAAAATCAACAACTGCATAGGGCTCTTTGTAAATATTAATCTGCGCCAACCCCCGTTTTACAGCCCATACTCAATCTGGGCTGCTTTGTTGGCGTACACCTGTCCCCTGACAGCCCAATCCAATCTACTTTGCTCAAAGTCAGGGAGTGAGGTTTCAATAGTCATTTATCATTCCCTAGCATCTTCTCATTCATTTCTTTATCTTCATCCTCGGTAAATCCCTAGGAAGCGGAGCAGAATTCTTTCTATTATGTTTATAATGTCAGAGTGTTATCTAACCTGTGATTTTCTTCTGTCTTTCTTTCAGCTTTTGCACTCTCTCGCTCTCTGCCTTTGGGCACATATCCTGCTGTCTGTCTGTATAGGGGGATGTCTGTCCTCTAACTGCCTCTCTCTCTCTCCACTAACTGATAGGTGTGTATGCAGGTGAACTGTGTATGAACCTCGCCTCAGCCTTTCGTTTTGGTGTTTTATTCTCTTTGTGATGCCTCCATTACCATCGTTTGTCACCTTTCGCTATGGAAGAGAGGTCTGATGTGGCATGCATAGCATGCATGATGTTTTCATGCCAGTCTGAAGTCTGTTTTGTTTCAGTGTGTGTGGTAAATTTAGTCTGGAGCCATTCATGCTTTGTGCCATACTACTGTATATGTGAATCTTCATCTGTACCATGTTATGCATGGATCACCTGGCTTTTTTTAAACTTTAGTGCTAAATAATCAGATTTAAAGGGGTCTTAAAGGGATAGTTCACCCAAAAATGAAAACGCTCTCATCATTTACTGACTCTTCACTTGTTCAAAACCTATCTGAGAACACAAAAGAAGATATTTTGAGAAATAGTGGTTGCTTGGACCCATTGACTTCCATAGTATTTTAGCTTTCCTGTTATGGAAGTCAATGAGTACCAACAATCAGCATTAACTCCAAAATGTCTTCTTATGTGTATCGAAACTTATAAAGGTTTAAAACCACATAAAGAAGAGTACATTTTCATTTTTGGATGAACTATCCCTTTAAACTGAAAATGTATATTTTGTCTTCATTTACTCATCCTCATGTTGTTCCAAACTAATATGAGTTCACTTTCATGTTCGGAACTCATAATTGTGTGTACAATGTAAGTGTTTGTGGACCATGGCTGTCAAAAAAAAGTTATTTCATCACTTTGTATGTTAGTTCACCACAAAACAAGGATTTTCTGTCCCACTTATATTACGTGGTTTTAATTGCTAGGTAGACTTGCATCAAAAAATATGTACAGTGTACTTATTGTACTTATTGTTGTATTGCACAACACTTATGGTTCTTTTGAGGTGGGATACAGGTTGAGGAAAGGTTTAGGTTTAAGGGTGGGATAAGATGTAAATAATGGGTCAACAGTGCAATTATAAATGTAATTACATGAATTAAATAAAGATGTAATTGCATGCAGGTCATTTGTACCAAATGATTAAAGAAATAGGAGATCTTGGAAAATGCCAATGTTAGCTTGAAATTGCCATACAAAGCCACATCTCCTGAATGCGTAATTGCACACTAGACAATTTTACTACATTACATCGCATAACATTCACCATAAAGAAAACTTTATAGAATAGGGTGCACAGAGATATGCAATTACATATTTTGTCTAGCAGGTAGGACAATCAAACCAATTCGAACCAAACATTTTCATTAGAAAACGGAATAATAAAATACTTATAAATACATTTGAACCACTTAATTTAATGATAGTTGTCAGGATGTGAAGAGATTTTCAACCAGCATAACTTTTCTGAAGACAATCACCTATTGCACCTTTAATTTATAAGCACATAGTAATTAAGGCTACTTAATATAATGGGGCACCAGACTTTACTCGCTGTCAATTTGTTCTGAGCAAATAAAACTGTTGTTCATCTTCGGAGCACAAATGAAAATATGTTTTATGAAAACCGAGCAATTTTTGTAAAGCCTTTTCACCCACAACATCAAAATACTTGTAAAAAGATCCAAAACAACATCCATACAAATCAAGCAGTTTAATCCAAGTCTTCTGAAGAGATATGATCACATTTAGAGGTAAACAGATTTAATTGTGTCTTTAAAACACATATAAACATTGCACAGAGAACATAAACAGAAGCTCAGCTATAAGCCTCATTGGTTTTTGTGGAGAATATGAAGGTAATGGTAAATGATGGTAAATGATGACAAAAGTAAAAAAAATTTTGGGGGGTGAACTAACACTAAAACCAGAATGTTTCTCATTTGTATGATATATTTTTTTATTACAATTAAAACAAAGTCAGAGTTGCTCTGGAAAAAATGTGACACAATGTAATGCATAAAATCTACCACAAACTGTTGCTGATTTTATAATGAAAATCATTTAGATGACGACAAAGTTCTTTTTGTTATGAAAGAGTACCATGAAGTAGATAAAGGTAAATTATTCATCAATTATTCAGGTCTGGGCTTTAATGACAGCCGTGCTCACCATTCCCTTCACTGTACAGTAAGTCGACAGTCTGCTATAAATAACTCCTTTGTCTTCAACAGAAGAAAGAGTAATTGGTGACAGAATTGACATTTTTGGCTGAACTACTGTATCCCTTTAAATGGTTGTTTCTTTTGTCCCGGGTCCTTCTCTCTCTCTCCCCCACTTACCCTGCCCTGTAATCAGCATATAATTTTGTGGGCTGCTATGGAAGACTATGACGTGCCGTCAGCCGCTAGTATCCTGGCATCAGTCAAAGAGCAGGAGGCACGCTTCGAGCGTTTGACCAGGGCTCTTGAAGAGGAACGCCGCAATGTCTCCCTGCAGCTGGAGCGCGGCAGCCTGCCCTCTGATCGACTGCTGGGCGGCACCACAGGCGGGACCAGCCAACCACTGGCCTGGCAGCAGATGGTCATGCAGGTAATTCATCAGTCTACAATATGTGAATCAACCCAACAGCCTCATATACCTCCCTGTTTCATATCTGTTGTTTTCATTTAATAAGTCCTTCTGTGTCTCATTTTGTACGAGCTGTTTTTGGCTGTGCTGGGTTATTGCTCTGGATGTGGTCCTGCAGTGGCTCATCATCTATTCCCGGGATGAGTCGTCTTGTTTCACTTCTCATCTCTCTCAGTTTTCATATTATCTCATAGACCTTTTTTGTTTGCTTTGGGTCTTTTGTTATGCTGAGGCAAATGTGTGTGTGATGCCATCCTGGGATGGACAACTAGAGTCAATATGAGAGGATATAAATTTCCAATTAAATTTTAATGGGGAAATCAAAACATTGCCATCATTGCATGACTCTGGTGGAAGTGGGGATTTAAAAAGTAACAACGTGTTGGTCTTTGAAGGGCAACCCATGGCACATACTGATAATCATTGGCACTGGAGCAATAGAGAAATATTCTAACAGTGACTTCTTATTAGGGCTGTACAGTACGATGGTGGAAAAATCTGACATTGCGATATTTTGTTTTGTTTGCGATATGAATACAATTTCACCAGATGACTTGAATAGCTCTATTTGGAAAGTATTCATTTATTTAGATTAATTGGGATGATTTTGTGGGGAATCATGCATATTTATAATGAACAATTGCAAGCATAGATAAATAGAATAGAGAAAAAATAAAAGATAAATAGAGTGATTCGTGGTTTTCTGGGGAGTCTAATGGTATCCATGTACAGAAATGAAATAATCAAATGAAAAACAGTGTATAGTTTTTATAATTTAAAAAACTGTCTTGATTAAAGTTAAACATGGTGCAATTCTTTGTGCCTGAATGCGTTAAACTCTCTTGAAATGCTCACATAGTCACAGACCCTAAATGACGAACCTACACTTTCTTATGGTTGAACTGTTGTGTTCTGTTGTGTTCTGAACTGTTGTGTCTGGTCAACTCAACATTGCACATGGCTGTTGAGGATGCACACATTGCGATCTCAATGCTCAAACGATATACTGTATAGTTATACCTGCATACATGTATATATGATGATGAAGCCTTTATTTGTCACATACATTTTTACATGTAGCGAAATTGAACCCCCCTCGACCATTACACATTACAGGGGAAGACAGGTCTGACGAGAGGTAGCTTATAGAAATAGGAAATAAGATACATTTGGGGAGAGGCAAAAAACAAAAAAAACCTCTCACATTGTCCTTAAAGTAGGGCAGTGTGAGATCAGGGGGAAAAAAAGCCCCAGCAGCCAAGCACATAAACACATAGACATAACATCGCAACATGGCATGGGAACAGGGGATGTGGATATAGTCCGATGAGGGCAGCTAAGCATTTTGAGCTAAGCATTTTGCTAAGCATTTTGAGCTAAGCATTCAATCAATCATGTCAAACAGCCTATTTTGTAAAGTTTGGAGAAATAAGTTGTGTCAATGTGTGAGAATCATCCTGTGCTAGTCATCCGCAGCACATGCAAGCCACTGAGATCTTTATGCAGATCGACATTTTGTCACTTCAGTCACGCTATGCGCATTACACTTTATTTGACATTTGTTGCTCTTAGCATTCTAAAAATATTAATTACTGCTATAAATGTTGGAGATAGGAATATAGGTGTACGGAGTTCTTAGTGTTCCACACACGTACATATACAGTACATATTATTATATTATATAAATTCAAATTAGCTTTATTGGCATGACTTGCACAGTATTGCCAAAGCAATTATGCAATACATACAAAGAAGAATAGATCTGTAAAATAATTGCGTAAACAGGTACATATATGAAATACACACTAAATAAATATGAGTAAATAAAAATTATAATAAAAAATAGATGATAATTAATAAAAATAAAAAAAATGGTAAAATAAATAAAAAATATAAAGATAATGTTAATAATAATAATTATAACACTTTTTTTGAACAACAGTATAAGAAATGCTCTTGGTTTAGGTTTGTCCATTGGCTAACGGTCTGAGTTATTATATATTATTGTATTGATGCGCATTTAGACTGATCTAACTATTTAGCTGGGTCTACATTATGTGCATTGGTGGTGAAAAATCATTTTAATTTAATGGTACTAGATATATCTGTATGCTAAAAACATCATATCATTTATTTCTGATGGAGTCTGAAGGTTCATATGCATTTACATTACATTTAGTCGTCCAAAGCAGCGTTCCTTTATAATCCTTCAATGGCGGTACGTTTAATTTCCAACTAGCTCTTTTGCTTTACATTACTTTTATACATTTGCCAGTTAACAGTAAATGCCAGGCACCTTGTCACTGCTTCAGCTGTAAATGATCTGCCTTACTCTTGTGTGTTTAGGCTGTGTTCCGTGGCCTCACCTGCCCATAAAGCCTGTGTGTTTTACACCCCTCTGCCTAACCTGACAGCTTGAAAATTAGCTTGCCCTTTTATATGTCGGTTACTGTCATGAGGCTTGCATGTCACAGGATCAGTTTGCAGCAACTGACTGGTATCTTCTGTCTAGATGTCTGTCTTTATATGCTGTCGCTTCTATTGTTGTTAAGAATTCTGGCAGAAAAATCACATGATGAAAAGCTGCTGGTTTAGGTAGCTGATGCCATTACTTGCAGTGAAGTGTTGATGTACTGTGGCCGATAGTTTTAGCTATCGTGGGCCAGTGTGTCTTGAGTTGACATGTTTGCAGACCTTGTGGCAGTGTCATGACTGTGTTTTGATGAGACTGCTGAATAATTCATGGTTTATTTTTTTTGTGTGTGAGATTTTAGATTTGTGTGTGACCAGTGATTTTAGGGACAGCTAAATATGATATAGAACTAAAATAAAGCCAAAAGATTTATATATTATTCTCTTAAGTTGTATAGTATTTTCTTGCTTGAAATATTACTCTTAAAATTGTTACAAATATGTATGTGTACACTAAATGTCATTTATTCATCAATGCCTTTATTTTATAAAAGAAAGTTAGTTCTCTACGTGAATAATTTTTAAAAGGTAATTTATTACTTTGATTAACGTTACTTTGACGGTACATTCATTCATTCATTTTCTTTTCGGCTTAGTCCCTTTATTAATCAGGGGTCACCACAGCGGAATGAACCGCCAACTTATTCAGCTTATATTTTATGCAGCGGATCATGCAACCCATCACTGGGAAACACCCATATACTCTCATTCACACAAATACACTATGGACAATTTTAGCGCACCCAATTCACCTATAGCACGTCTTTGGACTTGTGGGGGAAACCGGAGCACCCGGAGGAAATCCACGCAAATACGGGGAGAACATGCAAACTCCACACAGAAATGCCAACTGATTCATCCGAGGCTCGAACCAGCGACCTTCTTGCTGTGAGGCGACAGCGCTACCCACTGCGCTGCCCACTTAATGGTACATTTTAGCATAATTACTCTAGTGTTAGATGATCATTCAGAAATCATTCCAGCATGCTGATTTTGCTGCTCTGTTATGATCAGTTATGAATAGAGCTAAATCAAAAATGTTGGTTCATGTTTTAAGTGTGGAAAACATATTTTTTGTTTGTAAGCCATAATAAATTGTACCTTTAGAGATTCTGAAAGTTCTAAATAGCAGGATTTATTTGAAATATTTTTGTTACATTATAGCTGACAGCTTTGATCAATTGAATGTGTCCTTCAGGTATAAAAGAATGTTAATGGTATGTTTTTTTAACTGATGTTTTGATCAGTGGGATGTCATCATGCTTAAGGTCTGTTCACACCAAGGACAGCAACAGTAGTCAGTTGTAAATTTAGGACTCTAAGAAAAGTTCATTTCAAAGTTTTAGTGATAAAACTAAATCTGTGAAACATTAGGAGTAGTGAAGAGGACTCCATAAGTTACTAAGACCAAATCACAACCCATCCTAGTTGTTGGCAATCTCATTATCAAAACAGTTTTAAACAAATTTTAGAAACATTTGACGGTGATGAGATTTTAAAAATGTGTGGCCTTTATCACACAGATATTATGACTGAACATTTGCATGTCTTATTATCAGCCATGATTATAGCTACCATAAATAAAAGGCTGTTTATATACATATCCACCAACTATTTATGGGTAGCTCTTGTAAGAGGTGAACAAATAACTGAACATTTATTCATTCATTCATTTTCTTTTCAGCTTAGTCCCTTTATTATTCTGGGGTCTCCACAGCGGAATGAACCGCCAACTTATCCAGCATATGTTTTACGCAGGGGATGCCCTTCCAGCTACAACCTATCACTGGGAAACATCCACACACACTCATTAACACACATACACTACGGACAATTAAACCTACCCAATTCACCTATAGCGCATGTTTTTTGAACTTGTGGGGGAAACCGGAGCACCCGGAGGAAACCCACGCCAACACGGGGAGAACATGCAAACTCCACACAGAAATGCCAACTGGCCCAGCCGAGGCTCGAACCAGCGACCTTCTTACTGTGAGGTGATTGTGCTACCCACTGCGCCACCGTGCGGCCCCTATAACTGAACCTTTTTAACCTTTATTTGAATATGGCAGCAATATCATGTTCTATGATATTTTTCTGAATCAATTTTTGATGGAGACCTCTCCTTACACTGCCACTCACTGTGTGCATAGCCTGCTGACATCATAGCAGCGAGGTCAACCCCACCTTTACTCTCAGATTTAGGCCTCTCTTATTCCTTAGTAAGTTTGTCTCAGCAGCTTTGTGACTAGGTTTTATGAGAAAACCCTTTGCTAAATACTATTTAGAAGAGCTATTTCATTCATTCATTCATTTTCTTTTCGGCTTAGTTCCTTTATTAATCTGGGGTCGTCACAGCGGAATGAACCGCCAACTTATCCAGCATATGCAGCGGATGCCCTTCCAGCTGCAACCCATCACTGGGAAACATCCATAGACACTCATACACTATGGACAATTTACCTTATCCAATTCACCTGTCTTTGCCAACCGACCCAGCCGGGGCTCGAACCAGCGACCTTCTTGCTGTGAGGCGATTGTACTACCCACTGTGCCACCGTGATGCCCGAAGAGCTATTTATAATAGAATAATTATTTACTTCTGTGAATTTTTTGCTCATATTGAATTGTTTTTTTACTTGCGCAGAGCCTCGGCTGGGTCAGTTGGCATTTCTGTGTGGAGTTTGCATGTTCTCCCAGTGTTCGCTTGGGTTTCCTCCGGGTGCTCCGGTTTCCCCCACAAGTCCAAAGACATGCGGTATAGGTGAATTGGGTAAGCTAAATTGTCCGTAGTGTATGAGTGTGAATGGGTGTGTATGGATGTTTCCCAGAGATGGGTTGCAGCTGGAAGGGCATCCGCTGCGTAAAACATATGCTGGATAAGTTGGCAGTTCATTCCGCTATGGCGACCCCAGATTAATAAAGGGACTAAGCCGAAAAGAAAATGAATGAATGAATGAATGAATGAATGAATTTCACGTTTGTGGCCGTCTGGCAGAAACTTTCTTATTTGCGTGTTTGCATTGACTTTGAATGCAATCTTCTCGCATGAATACTTAAATTTGCATTTGGTATGAATTATTACAACCAGAATTAGTAGCGTGATATAAAATGTTTTCTCAATATGGACCCAGGTATCTAACCTGGATTGAATTAGCTTTGAGATTACTCAAAACTACTCAATCATTTTTAATCAAGCATTAGAATGTTGGAATGAATAATAATTGGCATTGTAACAGTTGTTGTGTTGTAGCATGTCGACTATACAGTATTCATCTTGTCCGCATTAAAGTATCAGTATAATTTTTTTTATACTATGGAAGTCAAGAAATTTCAGCTTTATTAAAAAATATCTTCTTATGTGCTCAACAGAATAAAGAAATTCATAACCACTCGACTTGAGGGTGAGTAAATAGTGAGTACATTTTTGGGGTGAACTATCGCTTTAAAGTTGTATTGGAAAATGCATCAAGTGTCAATAGATTTGATTCCCAAGGAACCAAAGGACTCCCCTCATTCACTGCTTTATCTTGTCTGCTTTTTTTCCTGAGGGGAGACATTGATTTATTTAGTTTTTGAGCCTTTATTATTCTCCTCAAGGCCTCAAAGGTCACCGTGTGACAGAGAGACACAATAGAGCTGCGTCAATGGCAAACCTCCTCTCTTTCGCCGCAGCTCTGACACCATAGACAGCTTTTACTTTAAAGTAACCTCAACTGTCCCGCATGTAACTAACGCTCAGGGGTCGTGACCTGAGGCATCGCGGCTTCTTCTTCCTGGAATCTGGAGCTTGATTTAACATTCAGGAATCGTGCCTGGAGGATTGAAGCTTTTTGGTTCCTGTGACTGAACTTTGCTGGCTCTGTCTAAATGTTGTTGAGTCTGAAAGGCCTGTGGAGAGCTTTGGAGAAGAGTTGCAGCTTTGATAAGTGCTGTCTGTCAGTGCTTTCCTCAGCCTTGCTGTACTTGTCCGCTGGTGTGGAGTGAGAGGAACTCAAAATAAATGTTCTGTAAAAGTTAAAAATAGAGAAGTGAAAATTTGCAGGCTTCATTATTAGTAGGCATTATGTGTTGGGATGACACGGTGACTTAGTGGTTAGCACTGTCGCCTCACAGCAAGAAGGTCACTGGTTCGAGTCCCGACTGGGTCAATGGCATTTCTGTGTGGAGTTTGCATGTTCTCTCCGTGTTCCTCCTCCGGGTGCTCCGGTTTCCCCCACTGTCCAAAGACATGCGCTATAGGTGAATTGAATAAACTAAATTGCCCATAGTGTATGTGTGTGAATAAGTGTATATGGATGTTTCCCAGTACTTGGTTGCAGCTGGAAGGGCATCCGCTGTGTAAAACATATGCTGGATAAGTTGGCGGTTCATTCTGTTGTGGTGACCCCCGATGAATAAAGGGACTAAGCCAAAGGAAAATTAATGAATATTATGTGTTTCAAGATTATGTTAGATTGTCCTAACATAAAAAAATCAATACACTACACTGTTAAAAAAAACGAATTATTTATGTGAACTAGTTCAACATATTTTTTATTTAGTTCTTTGTTCAGAATATTACTTGTTTTTACTAATATTACTTGTCTTTTCTTTCACCCAAACTTGGCTCTGTCCCTAAAAAGATATAATATTGGCTAGATATATTAGCCATTCTAAGAGCATTGGTATCATTACATAAATGCATTAGTATTATTATTACATTTATATTTATATTTTCTTATCATGTAAGTATACATGCAATGCATTCCAGTTTTGGCTCAATAATATTTATTTATTTTATTTGTTAACTGCCGCGGGCGTTTTGTGCGCTGCTTATGCGCCCTGCACGTCTCGCGTTTTAACCGCCTGCTACGCCTCGCGTTTTTGAGCAGAACTTGAGCGGAAAAAGCGTGTTCTGTCACTCGCATTTTTTTCATTCTCCAATCAAATTAAAGCAGAGGCGGGGTTTCCTTTGAGGTGCCTGCAGTGTTTGTGTTGTCAAGACAACAACGGAGACTTTTGAAGATGAAGGAGAGACTTGTGGTTGCTGTTTTGAGTTATCGGAGCTATATGACTTCACAAATCTTGAATATCACAATATTATTAAATATTAAAATTATAATAATATCAACAGCAACACTCTCGCACAATACCCAGCTGATTCAGTCATTCCCTAGCGACATAAAAAAGCGCACCGCGCTTCTTTTTTTCTTGTTAACAAAAAGGCAGTGTGGTGTACCTTGCGTTTTTGGAACGTAAAAGCGGTTCGGTGTGATCGGCTCCTTATCCATCATGTTACTCTAAAGACTGCTTTACACTGTAAAGTGTCCATACAATTGATTTGTTTTGTGACTACATGAAGGAATTAAGTTAACTTATTAGTTTTTACACATTCAAGTGGATTAAACAGAAAAAAATAAGTTGTCACCCTAAAAAACTCAAGAATTGTGTTGTTTCAGCTCAATGTAAATAAGTCAACCCAGGCTCATTTTGAAAACGTACTTCGATACATTTCCGGAGACCACGAAATATGTCTCGGGAGGTGCGTTTTTTTTTGCAGTTTTTGTTTTCTCGAATCCACCAGAGGCCGCTGTGTATGCTTTTTGAGATCTCAAATTTCTTTCGCGAGTGCCATTCGCGCCTGCCATTCTCGCGTTAACCCACCAGAGGCTGCTGTTGACTGACTGTTTGACTGACTGAACGTATGACTAACCGATCGACTGACCCACCCTCCTCCATCCCTAAACCCAACCAATTTTATTGATTGACCCGCCCAACCACTTCCCTAAACCCAACCAACAATTTTCAAAAGCAATCCAGGAAAAAGAAAAGCCCTCATCTGATTTTTACCACATTTCAGACTTTACCACATTCTCACCCTGTTATTTACTTGTTTCTTTTATTTTTTGGATTCTGTTTTTGTCTAACCTGTTTCTGGCACCGTTCTTCACCGGACTCGAACCCTATCGTCATTGTCAACTCCTCTCTGTGTCTCAAGTCCTCCGACGTACATGGCGAGCTAATGGGACAAACTGGTTACAGCGGGAAAACCATCCATACGGAGGTAAGCGGTCAGCTGGTAAATGCGAAAAGGAACCGCGTCATACCACCCCGTAGCATTCGTTTAAAAAAATAAATGCAGCTTTCTGGCCACATAATTCGCGTTCTCCAGAAACGTGTACAGGGCTACGTTTTCAGAATGAGCCTGTGTTGAAATAAGTAGTTTGAACAAACTGCAAAAGTAATTTTTAAGTGTACCGTTACAGTAATAAATAGTAAAAAAGTACCAAAACATTTGAATAATTTTGCAATATTGTTTTTTGGCTTGGTGAATGTAAGAGACAACCCCAACAAAACATTACTTTTGACTTTATTAATCACGTACAGAGAGCCGTTATAGACTATAAAGTGCATCCTGGCTGTATGTTTTTCAGGCACACCCTTAGAGAAGCCTTTCTTCAGGATTTTTAGGTAGATTTCCTGCATGCCCTTGGACACGTACTGTAGGATTCGCCACAAAACACAAGCAAGCTCGCTGAGCAGAAAAGCCTGGGAGGCCCACAGTCTTGTAAATCACCTGCTTAACAATGACTTTCTCACCCTCCTCCCACACACATACACAATCTCACTTCCAGTGCCATTAGGAAAACTCTAACCTCTTGTAAAACTATAATTAAAGCAGCAGTGCACTGCCCGTGTTGCTTATTTTCTCCCTCACACCTTTTATTGCTCTTTTTTATGGTCTCACACATATATACTGTACACTTTTTTTCAACTTTTTTTTTGCCTTTCAGATTCCAGAAGTGTTTCTTTAAAAGTTCTAAATGTGGCTAAAATATCAGTAACTGAATGTGTCATAAAAAGGAGAAGTTTGTGTGAGAAACTTACAGGAGAAACTTTTTGTGCACACTGTAGAACTAATAATATTTTTTCACAATTATTATAAACTGAGATATCTTTTGGATGTCTTTTCTGCTTGAATGAAAAATAGGTAGATAATGTTGAAATTTCCATGCTTTAAAGTAATTTTTAAGCAGTTGATCTGAAAAGTACTAGACATTTATCAGTGTTCAATAATACATATTGTGATGAATAATACACATTGTGATGAATATGCACATTATTGTTGTTCTGGGCTCTTCAAAATACAAATAATTTTTCTGTCTCTGATTTATATACATACAGTACAACCACATAATTATTATTTTTGGAGCACACTGATTTTTTTCAATGTAAAGGACGAAATTTGCGACGCTGCTTCACTGAAAAAGACTAGTTGGAAACAATTTATACGTGCTGAATTTAAACAAACATGTTCAATTTAGTATGTTCAACTTAATATGTTTGTTTAAATTCAGCACATATAAATTGTTTGCAACCAGTTATCTTAAATTTGTTTTAAAAAATCTAATGAATCAATTTGGGGCCTCACGGTGGCGCAGTGGGTAGCACGTTTCCTCCGGGTGCTCCGGTTTCCCCCACAAGTCCAAAGACATGCGGTATAGGTGAATTGGGTAAGCTAAAAAATTGTCCGTAGTGTATGAGTGTGAATGGGTGTGTATGGATGTTTCCCAGAGATGGGTTGCAGCTGGAAGGGCATCCGCTGCGTAAAACATATGCTGGATAAGTTGGCGGTTCATTCCGCTGTGGCGACCCCAGATTAATAAAGGGACTAAGCCAAAATGAAAATGAATGAATGAATGAATGAATTATTATATTTTATTATTTTTATTCAAATGTGGGGGCAGCACGGTGGCGCAGTGGGTAGCACATTCGCCTCACAGCAATAAGGTCGCTGGTTTGAGCCTCGGCTGGGTCAGTTGGCATTTCTGTGTGGAGTTTGCATGTTCTCCCCGTGTTTGCGTGGATTTCCTCCGGGTGCTCCGGTTTCCCCCACAAGTCCAAAAACATGTGGTGTAGGTGAATTGGGTAAGCTAAATTGTCCGTACTGTATGTGTGTGAATGTGTGTGTATGGATGTTTGGATTGAGTTGTATGGATGTTTTCCAGTGATGGGTTGCAGCTGGAAGGGCATCCGCTGTGTAAAACATATGCTGGATAAGTTGGCGGTTCATTCCGCTGTGACGACCCCAGATTAATAAAGGGACTAAGCCGAAAAGAAAATGAATGAATGAATATTCAAATGTGCTGGCCAGTTTCTTATTTGCCCAATAAATGGCAATTTATTATAATTTTTTTTTTTTTTTTACGTTTAACAGATTCCTTTTTTTTTCTAATGATATATGAGATGTAATGAGTTTGTATTTTAAAAATAAGTTTGTTTTTTTTAGGTTTTTTTTTTTCATTTATTTAAAATATTTAGGAAATGTTTTTGGTACATCAACAAGTGTTGTTATGATGACCACCCGACAAGCTAATTCAACTAAAAATAGTGTTGAAAATAGTGTAAAATTCAAATATCAGTATTAAAATTCAGTATTAATATCAGTATTAAAATTAAATTCAGTATTTAAATAATTGCAGTAAGGTCCGCTTTTTGAGAACCACCTCTTTTACTGGCTACAACCTGAATGTACCAGCATGGAAGTTGTGTCTTGTTGTTAGGTCATGATTTACTTTCAGTAGACCGAATGCAGCGTAGAGTAAATGCGTTTGGAAGAAACTGCTGTGAATGAGTGTAAGAAAGTGGAGCGTGAATCTCTAGGTAGTCTTCTGTAAAGTCTGCAGTAGGCAGTATATGTCAAGTAAGGATCCACTTCTAGTGATACGGCTACGTTTCTTTCATAATGCATAAAAAAATGGTAATCCCAGGAGTAATCCCCATTTTTGATATGTCTGCTGGTGTTAGAAAGGTGACTGTGCTCACATGTTTGCTAATGCTGGCAGGCTGAAGGACAGGAGCTCTTGGCGAGGAGTGGGAATCGCTGCATTCTTTGTATTCAGAGCAGCTGCAGGTGCCCACAGCTATTCATATTCTGCAGAGGGCCGTTCGGACGCTCTCATCCCCATTCCACAATCCATCAGATGATTAATCCTCTAAAAGCCCTAAAATACACGAACTACTCAGTTTTTTTTCTTTTCACTGTGTTGCTTAATCTTTTCTTTCTCACTCTCTAAGTAATAATACATAGGATTCTGTCCAGCATTTTCTGTATTGAAATCCAAACATTGATTGTTTTTCTTAATAGTTTAATTTATATAATGGCTTTAAAGGATGCGATGCATAATTATATTAATTATGTATTTTGATTTTACTTACTTGGTAAACATGGGCAATTTTGGCATTTTGTATAAACTGTGTACAACACAATGAGCTATTTACAGTAGGGTGTTTTTTGTGTGTTTTTATCAAAGAAATTAAGCATTTTATTTAAAAAAATATACATGACACTGATCAAAGTTGACAGTTAAACCGTTTCTGTAGTTGGAAAAAATATATGTTTCAAATAATCTGTTCTTTTGAACTATCTAGCTATTTACCAAAGAAACGTTTCTGTTTTACACTAAAACATTCAGCAGAACCATTTTCAGCATTAGTTCTAATACAAAATGTTTCCTGAGTTACATATTATAATAGTGGCTATTAACAATTCAGCTTTGTCATCACAAAAATAAAGAATGTTTTTGAAATAGTTTACCATAGAAAGCGGTCATTTATAGTTATATGGTTGTAGTTATATTTATCAGTATTATAAATTACTGCTGAGTTTTTGCCTTTGTGAGCATAATAAACTTTCTTTTCAAAAACTGAATTTGAACAGTTTGAATGGTGCTCTATTAAAACTGCAATTGATAAAATGTTGGAATAGAAAGTTTTTTTTGTTTTACTTATATACTTGATGGGCTGGAGAAATATGTGTTGTTTAGTGAAGGATTATTTTCAAATCCAGTCAACTTTGGACTAATAACCTCATCACAGATGAATGTTTTGGGGATGAAGTGAAATTTAGGCCAAAAATAAATAAATTTCTATGTGAAACTACTGTAGTTACTAAATAGCAATTAGTTGAAGCTGCTTGAAACATTTTATTGTGTAGTTTGCAGTGTTATTAGAAAGGGGATTTGTCATCATTTAACCAGCAAGTAAAATTTGTACAAATAATTTGCAATTTTACTGTTTTTACTGTATAATTTGGTATATTTCATATATTTAAATAATCACAAAATAGTGAAATTAATACTTAAAAAAAAAAAGAAACTAAAAATGATTCCAAGCAGTGTGACTTTTTTCTCTCTCTCTGTTGAACACAAAAGAAGATATTTTGAAGAATGTTGGAAACCGGTAACAATTGACATCCATTGTAAGAAAAACAAATACTATGGAAGTCAGTGGTTACCGGTTTCCAACATTCTTCAAAATATCTTCTTTTGTGTTTAGCAAAACAAAGAAACTCAAACGGATCAAATCAAAGCTGAGCAAACGATGACAAAATTTTCATTTTTGTACGAACTCTCTTTAAATCACCTCCAAATCATTGTGTATTTTGTAAATGTTCAGTACATCAACAAGCCCACTGAATCAAGTCTTCAGATGAAACCATTTTTTTAACTGGACCAGCAGGAGTGCCTTTAGAACCTCTTAAAGGACCAACTGCTGCTCACCCAGTAGATCCCGCACTCATGTGTTTAAAATAAGAATCTCTTGCTTTATGAGACCCCTGAGTCACTCCAGGAATGTGACCCCTTTACTCTGCATGTTCATATATAACCAAACAAGCCTGTGCGCTTGACCCTCTTATTGGGAGCCTAAATTGAAACCACTTGAAGTGTGTAAAAGGTACTCACACTTGAAGGAGATGTTTGAAGGCTTCAAGACACAGCCTTTATTTTAGTTTTTTAAATATTATTATTGCATTTTAACTTTACATTCAGATAATACAAAAGTAAAAACAACAACACAACTTCTCTGTATTTTACATCAGTATTTATGACGTCTCTTCTTATTCATCAGTCAACACATTTCCAACTCACCACATTTTAGGAACAATTTGAAAAGTAAAAAAAAAATAACTCCCTTAAAATAACTCCCTTATAGACATCGAATGTATCTCTTTATATATAGGTTATCTTTTCCATTGTCATGTTTGTAACCATGTCTTTCGGTCAACATCCTATATTTGGTGTGTGTATACATTTTTCCAACTTAAAGAAGTTGTTCGTTTAGCTTGAAGAATACATATATTTAAGACACTGACATTTACAGGTGGTCATCTTGGAGCATTTCAGAGCCACAGTTGAATAATTATGTACCACAAACTTGTTGCCAACATTAAATCTGTTGTTTTACTAATGATATAAAGGATATATGTCATAAGTGTAATTATTTGTCCATTTTGTTTTAAATTGAGATTTATGTAGGGTGAATGAATTATCTTTCAGTTGATGTATGATATGTTATATTAATAGTTAGGTTAAGTTGGATTTAGTTGGATGTTTAAGACATGTGAAAGCCACTGTTGAAGAGAGGCCTTTAGTTTGAGCTGCATTTCTACCAGTGTTGTCAGCAATATTGTCTAAATTGATGGAGTTGTGAAAGTTGAAACGTACAGATAGGTTTTAATCTATTATGCCATTCCTTCTGGAAAGGACTTCAGTGGTAATAGTTTTAATTTTCAACATCATATTGATCCGTTAATTGCAGTGAAATCCTATTTGGAGAAAGAAAACAGCTGATGAAACACAGATTGCACAATGCACAAACCCCATTAAACGTGATACAATTCACAACGACGGTGAGAAAGAAAATAACCTCAACATTTCATTAAAAGAATAGCTCTGTATAATTCATACATGACAAATAGCTGAAAACAATAATAAATACACAACAACAGTATAAATAAAAGGAGAAAATATTAGAAATATACCCAGCAGCATCACACTATTTTGCATAACACCACCCACGATCGGCTATTGGGTGAACTTGACTGACGTAACGTATTCCTACACAGATTCCACATATCTCTCCAAATTGCTCACTTTTGATATAAACCCTAAAAAGTCTTATGTAAAATAACGTTGCTATTTTTGATCGATCTTAATCTAATTTTAATTTGAAATTAAATGGAATCCCAACGGCATCTTTCCAGAGCCGAAAAAAGTAAGAAAAGTAAAGCAGAGGAAGAAAAGCAAGCTCAAAGTAAAGGTATGTTCTGCTATGCATAATACATTATTTAGTAGTACTTTACAGTACTTGCAAACCTATTTGTTTAAATATGAGTAAATATTTTTACATGTATATTATATGTTAAATATTTTACAGTTAATAAAAATGTATACACTTTATTTGTGCTTTCTTCTCACTGTTTATACATCAGTGGGCCCAGTTTTTTCGTCTCGCCTATAGGGCCCCTCAACCCTACAGGCTGGCACTGAGTACTGTATGTTTCTGCAAATACAGGTTGATTTAGCAACTTATTTTGATGTATCGAGCTAGAAATGTGGTTTAAAATGACATTTAAGCTATCAAAGCGATTGATATTTTTATTTGATGTACTCCTTATAAATGATTTAAATTATTCTCGCGTGTGGCAGGTAACATAATATAAGATCTAGATGACATTGTTGATTCTCCTGTTGTTTTCTACTTGTTATATATTTGTAATGTATCAATATTTGTAATGTGTTATTGACTTTGTGCGCACATAGATAGACTCATTTGTGTGTGTGTGTGTGTGTGCGTGTGCGTGTGCATGTGTGTATGGACTGTCAGCTGCTTACCTTATTACAAGGGCCCTGGTCTATTTACACATGTTTCTTCATAACAAGACTTGATTCAAACAGAGGACTGGATAATGAGCTTTGAGTAAGTGAACGTGTGGAGAGCGGCAGCTGTATAAAATGTCAGGAAGACGCAATAGGACAGCTCAGATTGAAAGCAGGGGTGTGGAGATGATATTTAATGGATGTTTTGATCGTTTGTGAAAGATGAAGGCCACACTGTGAGATGTAAAGGAGTCATACATTCAAATATTGAAATGTTATTTTTGTTTACTCGCCCTCACGTTGCTCCAGAACTGTCTGGCATTAGTTCACAATAAGCTCCAAAATGATTTAAAGTATTACAGAAGTCTTGTAAAATTGGTAAATATGATAAGTGATTATATATATAATATAATTATAATAAATAAGAAAGTTTCTGCTTTCAGATTCTAAGTAATCTGCTTTCACACTGTAGAATAAGTCAGGCCAAATTATTTTATTTTTTTACAAATATGGCACATGAATTACTTTTTTTTTTTTGTTTGTTTAATGGTTGATTTTGATTTGGGCAGGAAAATGAATCCCAAATCCGACTTTTTTGCCCATATGTGACTTAGATCGGTTATATGTCATGACAGTGATCAGCACAAACTGCATGGAATCTGATCTTTTCCAATTTGTGCTGTTTTCATTTGGGCTATTAAAGTCAATGTTTTGCAGTGCGACCACAGCGTGAACCACTAAACCACTAAATCTGGATTCACACTGTAGCAAAATACAGCCCAAATCTGTTGTTTTGTTTTTTCCATCTGTGAAAATCTTTTATGAAAGTGTGAACACTGCAAACTACAGTGATGGTAATCTGATGGGTTTGATTTGGATTTGGACCATTTCAATATTTGTGGCCCTAAATCTGGCTACATTCACACTGCAGTCACATGTGGCCCAAATCTGATTTCTTTATTTTTATTTATTATTATTTTTTGCACATGTGACTTCGATCTGTTTTTGTCATGACAGTGTAAACAGCACAAACCGGATGGAATCTGTGGAATCTCAATTCCCGATTTGTGCCACTATCATATGTGATATTAAATCTGATACCGATTTTGCAATGCAACCGCAGTGTGATCATTCATTTATTAATTTTCCTTCGGCAATCCCTTTATTTATCAGAGGTTGCCACAGTGGAATAAACTGCCATCTTATTCAGCATATGTTTTATGCAGCGGATGCCCTTCCAGCTGCAACATCCATACACGCTCATTTACACACATACACTAAAGCCAATTTAGTTTATTCAATTCACCTATAGCGCATGTCTTTGGACAGTGGGGAAAACTGGAGCACCCAGAGGAAACTCACGCCAACACGGGAAAGCATGCACACAGAAATGCCAACTGACCCAGCCAGGACTCGAACCAGTGACCTTCTTGCTGTGAGGTGACAGTGCTAACTACTGAGCCACCGTGTTGCCACAGTGTGAACAGTTATGTTGAAATTTATGTGACATCAACATGCATCATCATTCTGCACTAACATATACTACAAACATCTCTTAATGAGTTGACTACATTGGTGCTGGTGCTGCACACCCTGGTGTGATTAGGATGTTAGTGCGTCACGTGATAAGCTGCTATATTTAAATCTGCTTTCCCGCAAGGGCTGCCACTGAGCCACAGAAAGACGTGTGTACCACTTTTCATAGATCACAACTTCTCAGTGTTTTCAATTACATAACACCTATTTTAGGTTTCAGACACTCAAATACACATAGTGGTGCTAGTAAAACAACAATTTATAGTTCATAAAATACACCACTGTTGTATGTGAAAATTGCAATAATAATCAAATTATACATAATATGATGACAAGCTTTATTCACATCCTAGAGTACACATTTTGTAAATAATTAGAATCTTCGAGTTGTGTGTAGCTGTTCTTATGCACTTGCAGGTTAATTTAGGACCATTGTCAGTTCACACTGTAAATCTGATATTGGCCACATTTAAAACAACAATGTAAACAGCCATGCAAAAAAGCAGATACAGTATGAGAAAAATCAGATTTTAGCACTTAGCGTCTGATAGCAGTAGAGAATCTTTGCAATACCATTTATTTATGAACAGATTTTGCAATTCATGTGATTTTTACATCACTCTATATCATAGGTCTCAAACTCAATTCCTGGAGGGCCGCAACTCTGCACAGTTTTGCTCCAACCCTAATCAGACAAAGCTGATCCAACTAATCAAGATGATCTAACTAATTAAGGTGTTCAAGACTACTAGACGCTAGGGCTGCGTCTGAAATCGCCTACTACTTGAGTAGGTACTACATTTGAATTTGAATTTACTACTTAACCATTAGAAAAGTACGTTCTATATAGTATGAATGTGAGTAGTATGAATGTAACTCGGACATACTACCTGTACATCTGCCGTTTTGTCATGATCACATGACCTACCCGTGTCAGTTGCGTCGCTTCACTCTCATTCATGAATTCTTTCAAGGTGCATCATGGGATAGCATAGCATCCATCGAATGCGCACTTCAGAATCTTATCGGAAGTAGTAGGTCATCCGGGTACTTCTCACATACTGTTTTTCGAATTTTATGAATTCGGACATACTACTCTGCTTGCATACTGTTTTTAGCGGACTATATAGTATGGAAGTATGCGATTTCAGACACAGCATAGTAGTCTTGAACACCTTGATTAGTTGGATCAGCTGTGTTTGATTAGGGTTGGAGCAAAACTCTGCAGAGCTGCGGCCCTCCAGGAATTGAGTTTGAGACCCTTGAATTACTGTTGCAGAGGTGTTACTCATAAGTATTACAGGGACAGCTCTGTACAAACTTAAGAGGTCAAACCCTTTAAAATATTTAAAAACCTTTCTCTCTCTCTGCCATGTCTAATGTGGACAGACAAATGCTTGTTGCAGGATTCTTATAGTATTGTGTCAGTGTGGTTATTTATGGATGTGACATTAGCCTTTTATAATAATGAATGCACCAATGACAACAAATGCTGAGTATTTCAGTGGTTAGTGAATATGTTTATCTTGCTGTGTTTTTGTCATTTTGTAACTTAACAACTCATGCACTTTCATCATGCTGAAAATACAGATTTTTCAAACAATGTAAATAATAAATGGTTTATTTTTAATTTTTGGGGGGTCAAACTATTCCTTTAATGCAGCATCTTATGCCCTATATTTTCTCTTTTAGTTCATATTTTTTATTCTCTCTTAGGGTCTCATTTACCAGATCTATGTTGTTGATCAGCATCTCTATGATGGTGAAACCCACCCTAGTTTTGTATTTGATCATGCACATCAAGGGAAAAAGTATTTTTGTTTTTCTATGTTCATTTCCCAGTCTGTATTACTCACAATCATTGCTCATTTACAGAGGTGATGCACTTAAATATGATCTTTGCTGAGTCGCCACCTTTGAAAAACTTCTAATGATGAAATTCATTACTTTCCAAATCGGAGAGCGCTGCAGTTCTGAGGAAACATCATAAATATATTTATGAGACTTGAACAATCGCATGTACATATCGCATCTTACTTATCCCTTCTTGTTTGTTTCATTATATGCAGTTTCCCCTTTCGTCTTTCTCTCCACAATAGTCCACTTTAACCTTTCCTGGCGTTATGTTCCGTCGCTTGGCCTGGATCTGCTAAAACGCTCTGATTACTTTCATTTTATTTATTTATCAACGCTTTTTCTGTTGACATGTTTACATGGTTCAGCAACCACAGGGCATTCTGCAGTCCGTTTGGTGTCAGACTTGGTAGTAGAAGAGTGAGAGAATTCATTCAGACCGACTGCAAACAGATTCAGGCTGTTTTTGCTAGATAAGACATGATGCTTTTCTGTTTGTGCCAACTGTTGTTCAGAGTTTGAGAAGAATTTGGTTTTGATGTAAAAGAGTGTGAGTTTTATTTACCGTCAGCCTAAGAAATGGAAGATTTCTTCAGATTTAACACGTTGTTTTATAGCATTTACTTAGTGTTTGTCTGGCTTTCCACTCAGATGTGTAGTTTGTAGTTCAACTAACTTAATAAAATTAAGTTTGACTTAGATGCCGGCTTTTAATTGGAAATAAGCTATATAGTTTGTTTTTTACTTGATTTATTTTGTGTCCCTTGCTGTACATTTTTTACTTGGCTTGAATTTGTGTGGTTGGATGATCTGAAAATACTGTGTTTTGTTTTTCGGTGTCATTTAAAGGGCACATATTTTACCCCTTTTTTTAAGATTTAAGATAAGTCTTTTGTGTCTCCAGAATGTGTCTAAAGTTTCAGCTCAAAATACCCATCAGATTATTTATTATACCTTTTGTGTATATTAGAAATTTGAGCATTTTTGACTTTGAAGCTGTTTTGGTGCCTGTGCCTTTAATGCAAATGAGCTGCTTTTCCCCGCCCACCGTTCCCACGTGCATGTCAGAGCCAAAGAGATCGCTCACTATTGCTATGATGGGTGTAGCTTTTCCTGCTGCATCTCACGCATAAGCAGTACAGTATCAGACAAGAATGAAGCAGATACTTACTACAACTAGAAGATCTTACTACAGTAAGAACTTTACCAACGGTTATTTGATGTATTTGTTGTGGAGTTAATTCAAGCCTTTCTACAACAAAGAGTCACACACAATGTCGTTATAAAGTTTGCTCGTTCGCTCACACACACACACACACACACACACACACACACACACACACACACACACACACACACACTTAGCTTTGCATTGTTTTTGCATTGCAAATGTGACAGGATACATGTTGATATACACTGCTGTATGGATATCCATTATGTTAATGTACAAAATAAACCTGATTTAAGTTAATGAATTGGGATTGAAGCGTCTTCTTTCATTATTGTACTGACATTATGCGGCTGTGGCGAATAATTACGAAGCGATTTTACGATCTTTATTACAAACATGCACTGTTTTATAAAAGTTTTAAACTTGTAAAACTCGTTTTTGAAGTGCTGCTGAACACAGCGAGCTGAACAACTCGTTTAATCCCGGTTGCTTTGCACACATCGTCTTGTATATATGATTATATGCGTTACTACGGAGACATGTAAATACGTGGCTGTCAATCAATTCGGTGGGCGGGGAAACAGCCCTCCTACATCAAGTTGCGGTCAGCCTCAAAATGGGAGGGATTTGGATCCTATATTTAACGTCAGGAAATTTAAAGAAAGAGACTTATTGTGTTTCTATCACTCCAATATGACTGTGGACACACTATACCTTCACACAGTTCTGACCAAACAGCTTCCAAAAGAGGATTTTCATCATAGGTGCCCTTTAATTTTCTCTGAATTCTGACATATTATTTATACAGTTATTAGATTTTTATTTATACATCGATTTATTCATCTTTGATTATAAATGTATAGAAACTATGGTTAGTCATGTTGGTCTTTTTTTTTTTTAAAATAATTTCTCTTTTAAATTAATTTTACTTGCCTATTATTTTGCATTTTGTACAGTAAGTGCCTACCATTAAATACCCTACCAAGTACACTGCTATTTAGAATCTCAAGATAAGTTATTAAATAGAATAGAATAGAATAATCACAAAGGTTTTATTGCTATGGTCAAATATGGTAATATTAACATAATTAACATAAAATATTATTACAAGTTAAAATGTATGTTTTCTATTTAAACAAATGTTAATGCTGTTATTCTTTTTTGATTCTCATTATTTATATTATATTATCAATATTTCTCATAAATCATGCTATTTTTCGGTATTTTTTATGAATAAAAAGTTACTGAAATGAAAGTGCTTGTAGCAGTTTAAGGCTTCTTTGCTAAATAAAAGAAGCCGTTTCTTTAAAATAAACAAAAAACAAATATTATTGAGCCAAACTGCTGTCAACTTGTAAGAAATGAGTACATTCCACATGTACATTCATTTAACACCAGTATACTTTGACGAAGCATGCATAAAGACAATTCAGAATTGTATTAACTTCACAAGTGGGCCAATGTACAAAAAATAAAACATTTATATAGCACATCTGACCCACAACCCAAAATGAGTTTCACACCCTAGGTGTAAAGTGCCCATCCCTGAACTCTCCCTCCATCCGGCTTTGTGTTAAAGCCATTCATAGATTTGGATTAAAATTCTTTCTCACTATCAGTCACTAAATGCACTCTCAAATCATTCCGCAACCTCTTTCCTTTCCCTTCTCATATTTAGCATACTGGAAGGACAAAAGGACAAAAGCTAAGAAAGAAAAGAACAGACCAAGGGTTAAAAAAAAAGAAAGTAAAATAACAAAGTTTTGTGAAGCGTTGCCCCCCTCTCAGGGCTCATGCTCTTTTGGCATGTTGGCTGGGTGGAGTCTCTCTCTCTCTCTCTCTCTTTCCACTCCAGCTGCGTCTGTCTGTCAGCCCCTTCCCCCTCCAATCTGTCTGACCCTTGTCTGCATAGATGCTCACTAAGGAGAGGGAGAAAACGGGAATACAAATCTCTACACTGTGAACAGGGCAACTGCCTTCTGGGAAGCTTCTATTCACTCACACGCTCACACCCCTCACTCCAGCCTCTACACCCCGGTCCACCCCCTCCCTCCCTCTCTTAGTCCACCCAGAGGGTTTTGTTCCTGCAACGGGCAACTTTTTCTTCTCCCCCTCCACTTCTCAGTGTGTGAGCTGTTTTGTTTTGATTCTCTTCAGCCAGATTCCTGAGCGCATTGAAGGATCGGTTGGACCGTCTACAGCATCTCTCCTCATTTTGAAATCATTATTCGCCCCAGCATTTTTGCAGCATCCTCACACGGTGACGGTGGAGGCGGGTTTCTTCTGTCCCTGAGAGGATTATGAGCATGTGTTAGAAAGAGCGTGTGTGTGTCAGACGGAGAGAGAGAGAGAGAGAGAGAGAGAGAGAGAGAGCGCAAACGCGCAAGAAGACGAGAGCGACGGAGTATATTGGTGCATGTGACTGTGGGGAAAGGATGGCTCTGTGGCTCTGAGCTGCCTCGGCTCTCACAGGACGTACTCGCGTAATAAGGAACGAAAGACTGACTGACAAACTCTGCTAACAAGAGAATATTGTTACCGTCGCGTTTTTCCCAGAGGCTTAACCAAACAGGATTTGCGTGATGCCGGCTGAAGTGAAGCAGGTCAGTTTAGGGATTCACTCTGTTTTTCTGTTTGCACTCGATTATTTGGCTTTTAAAATTGCTATTTCTATCATCTCCCGGTTTCCCTTTGAGTTAGTGGTGTTGGATGTGAAGTTGTTTCTCAGAAAGATCTATTCCTTTCTTTCATTCTGCCATACTCATGTTTTGCCACACGTTATGTTTTGATTACTCGTGTGGTCACATCCTATGAACTGTCAACAATGAGTATGTCTATCAGTTTTTCCAGAAGGGAATCTTTATACAGTTTTGATTCAGATTCAGTTGTGTGTGAAAAGTGTCTGTTGGTAACATTGGCAGAATTTCAAGCAGCATCTAAAAAGGAATCCTACAGGCTTTGAAGAAGAGGTAAAAAGCCATATTGGTGCTTATATATGTTTAAAGTTCCTAAAGAGAAGCCAGGGTAGAAGATTTACTGCTGTTTCCTATTTCCCTCTCCCTTCCTCCTCATTGCTGGACTCATCAGTGGTCACAAACTATTAGTTTTCTTTGTTTTGGAGCTACCAAATCGCCTGGCAAAGCTCTGAGGAGATTAAAGGAATGTGCTTTTATCGACATGCTGGGATTTTCTAAAGACGCATTCCCAAAAGAGTGCTGTGTCATCCCATACCGTAAAAAAAAAAGTGTCAGGTTGGATAGTATAAATAACAGAGGCTTTAAAAGCAACAAGCGGTATTTGTGCTCAAATATGTTGCGAGCTAATGAATTTTTCTGAACGTCGTTCTTCTTACAGTCATCTGTTTGCCACCGTTAATCTGTCTCATGGATGACTGCTAGATAACTGCCACAAGGAGAGGCAGCTGTATGTTTGAGACATGCTAAGCAAAACAAAGTCTGGAGGGGCCAAATTTGTAGCGTCTACGTCCCTGAACCCCTACCTCCACAGGATGGACATTCCTGCCATTCTATGGGGTTCGCTGTGCGCTGTTTGTAACCTCTGCTAACCTCAGAGCATTCCTTAAGACTGACACCTGCTTCGGTGAGGCCAGACGTGTCACATGAGGGCATGGAGATCAAGGGGCTCTGTTTTCTGCAGAGTGTGTCTGACATGGTTGATGTTGTTGTCTGTCATCTTGGTCGCCGAATAAAGTGTGAAAACATGAGTTCACTAAACATTTGCACCGCTTTTCTGAGTGTAGTGTTTCAGCTCATCTTCCTCAGTAACTAATCACAACTGACCAATTGACCTCTCGGCTTAAAGAGACAGTTCTGTCATCTTTTACTTATCGTCAAGTTGTTCTAAACATGTATGAGTTGCTTACTTTAAATATAGAATCTATTTTGATAGATCAGACATGTGTAATCAAACAATAATTGGTTCCCACTGACTTGGAATCAGTGGGGACCAGCAACTGTTTGTTTGATTGTTTAAATAAATTTTAATGCTGAGGTGAATAGAGAAATAGAGTTTTTGGTGAATGTTGGGGTAGATGTTGTATTTTAGCATTTTGAATGAGCCATTATCACATTGATTGTGATTTTTGAGTTGATAAAAGCTTAAGCTTGTTTTGGTTTACTGTTCAATTCAACAATACAGTCCCTTCTTCGTATATTTTTTTCTATATCTTTGCAAGTTATATATGAATAAGTAATATTTCTCGAATCAACTTTTTGCTTGCGCATCCATATTATTGGTTATGGTAGCCACCCAAACTGCTGTAGGTTCACCATATATGAGACTTTAGCGTTTAATACATGTTAGTTAATAGATGCCAAATGCTGTGTGTATTTACCATAGACAGTACTGACTTTTTTATACAGTCCTTCTAGGCCTAAATCTTAGCTTATGGATGCCCTTCCTCTTTGGTGCAGTGCATGCTGAGTGTGAAGCCAGACATCGCTGCATTAATCTTCACACATGCTAGAGACTTGGAGGAAATGCCTGCAATGTCTCTCCTTAACCGACATGCACTGCGGCCACCTAACAGTGACTCCCAATCCAGCGGAGCTTACCATCCTCAACCCTCAATTACCATGGGGTGAATCAGCCTGCCTGAGTCCGAGTTAAATATAAACGTCTGATACTTCAGCGGAGAAAAGCAGTGCCATTACTGCAAAAGAGATTTGGCCTCATCAAAAGCCAACCCGCCATCTCTAGACAGAAACATAATTTGTTTCAAAAAACCATTTACATTTCATTTATGCTGAGACTACTGACTTCGACCGCAATTGTACGCTGTTTGCTGATCCCCCAGAGTGCTTATTTTAACTTTCCAGAAGTTATTTGACTCCTTTACTGGGGGAAAATTGGGTGTGCAGACTTCAGTGAACTGTTTTAACCTCCATTAGCTCCGTGGTTCTTTCTATTCCTCTTCATTCGCCTTCCTGTCAGGCCTCGCTTTTGTAAAGCCTTGGTCATTCACTGTAGCATGGCATGGATCAGTATTTGAAGACATATAGAGCAGAAGAAGCCGATTGTGACTATGAATGGCTTGGTAAATGTCACTGACCCAAGAGATCTCTAGGTAATTGTGCTGGTGCTCATCCAGGCGCTCGGGTTTGTTGGGCAGGAGGACACGGTAAAGAGGCTCCAGATGTCCCACTGTAACTGCCTTGCCCAAATCAGGGCAGTTCAGAATCTCTGGCATAAAAGAACAAAGACCTGCTCCACCTCTCGAGGCTGAGTGGGTGCCAGGGTTTTTGGATGAGGTGTGATGGCTTTAAGATAACAGCCGGGCCCTGTAACCACTCATCTCAACTAAGTATCTGATGCCCTTCTGATGCCAAACAGACGGTTGATTTTGGATTAGCAGCCCAAGCCGCACTTGTGCTGGCTCACGGGTACCTGTGTTACGCTGAGCATGCCGTGAAAGCTTGGCGTGCTATCAGGACGTCCATCACATCACGCTGTCCAGTAACCCATTTGGCATGCTACACGAGTGCCCAATATAGACCTGCCTGCAATTTCTCATGCAATGCAGTGCAGCACCAGCTGACCCTTCCATAACACCCCTGTCAAACTGCCTGCGCTTCTTGGCTGCCCACTCAATCTTATTCAGCCAGGCACCCTCTCAGATAGATGTCTGTTCTCACACTCCGTAAGCTGTTTCCAAAAGTGCTAACGGAGAAGATTGTGTGTTAATGAGCTGAATATTTGTTAGCATGAAGCGTTTAGCCTTTATACCCCTCTATGGGCCTATAATATCATTATATATTAATTTATCTTTCATAGAGCATTGTGGGCTTGTTTATTCGTTGTTAGGCCAAAGTATTGCATTGTTTAAGAGTGGTGTTGACAAATTAATATAGAGAAAAGGTTTGTTTTCCCTAATTATTGGGATAATTAATTTGGTGTACAGCTTCATATCTAAAGGGAGGCAGGCATGAATGTGCATTAGCTAGTTGGAGCATGGTTAATTTGACCTAAATATGCATATTGATAAACTATCAGTTTTTTGAGGTCAGATTTATCCAATAGGTTTAGTTGTAAGAGCATGATCCTAATGGAATTGTAGTGTCGCTTACATTGATGGAACTCTAGGTAATACAAATATTTTGTGATATGCTAGCATACGTTGTTATATCCAAGTAAAACTTCAAATATTAAACCAACTCCAATTATGCCATGTTTAATGCCATGTTTAAACAGCAAACATTTTAATATTAAAGGGATGGTTAAATTAAAAATGAAAATACTTTCATCGTTCACTTAGCCAAGAATGTTGAAAACCTGAAACCATTGACATGTGTTTTTTCCCTAATAATGACAAAGGCTACTGGTTTCCTACATTCCACATCGTCTTTGGTGTTCAACAGAAAAATAGAAGCTTGAAAATTTGGAACTATTTGAGGTTGAGTAAATTATAATCTTTGGGTGATATATCCCAAAAATGGGATGTCCTGATTAATATTTTGTGCCCCTGACCCAATCTGAGTTAGGGGCACTCCGTCTGATGCTTTTCAGTACAATCCAATTTAATGAACATGTTGACATTTGCATACATGTAGCTCTGCAATATGAACATTTTTGAAAACGGTTTTCATTGTCATTTTACAAAAATTATAGTTTAACACTATTCAGCTTAGTGCACATTTATAGTGCAACTTGCATAGTGTACCAAAATGCATATCAGCATTTCTGCTGTGTTGAGATATAGGCAATTTTGCGATTAAACTTTCCCACATGTAAACACAACTTCTAACAAACTGATAAGATTAAGCTTATAGAAGCAGAATGGCACTGTGATAAACGTTGGTGCTTTGCCAGTAATTTGCATTGCCTTGCTTAAGTTAAGAAAGTGCAGTATTCTGTTTAGTGCCATATCCAGTGGTTAATATTGAACAATGCTCAGACTCCACCACCTCCTACAGTGTTCACATTCTATACTGTTTGACTGCTTTATATGGCATCTTTATATACATTTAACTGGGTTTCCATCATTCTGTGTTAACGTGCATTTTAAAGTATCATAAAAGAAATGAGTGATGGGAATGCCAAATTTTAAAGAAAAATATCTTATTTCGCTAAAACACTCACTTGAGGTGGTTTGGGGCGAAAAAGGGTTGATGTAAATAATGGGAGACAGAAACAGCTGAATAACTCTGCTCTCAGTTAGTATTTCATCCACATGACTGATCAGCTGTCTTCATTATGCTTGCCTTGTTTACTGTAGGTTACTAGGTTACCAATACTACATTCAGCCTCTTTAACAACTTGATGGAAATGGACCTAATTCACAGTTGGGTCTTTTTTCTCTTGTTAAAAGAGTTCTTAAAAGTTAGGATGAAAACATGACTATTATTGACACAACCTTAAAATTTTAGGTTAGATAGGGTGGACGTTCTTTGGTTGGTGTTTGGTTACTAATACAATATATATGTATCACATGTTTTCTTAATGTTTTAAAACAATAAAAAGTATCTGTGAACAATAAAACAATAAAACAATAAAAAAAACTTTTAGGTTACCAGCCTTCATAATTAAAGTGTCTGTAGCCACATCACCACATTAAGTTCTTGACATACTGCAGTTTATTACTGCTTCTTCTCAGTTCACTTCAATTCAACTATACAGTCTATAAACATAGTTAACCTGCAGTTGTACAGTATATAGTGTTCTTTCCAAAAAGGTGATGTTTATGTTTATGTGCATAATAGATTTTCAATGAGGTGTATTTGTGTATTGCTTAAGATTCTGTGTTGTCCTTGAAGACCTCAGATAGTTGGCATTGTCTCTTCTCCACTAAACCATTGCATGGAAACTCAGTCCTCTCTGTCACACCGACATGCCTTTCCCATGCTTGTTTGCTCAACCCCAGTGTCCTGTTTATTTGGTAATGTTTCTTTTCCTCCAGCTTGTTAGCTGGACCATCCTCCTGTAGTCCTCTGTTTGCACGGATGCCTGCAAAAACCCCCGAAGTAGATTAGAATGATAGCGCCACAACAATCCTGCCAGTAAACACAGAGGGCAGAAGGGGAGATGCTTAGGAACCGGAGACTGTGTTTGTGTGCGTGTGTGTGTGCTGAAGGATAACAGGTGACGACACAGGATTAGCAGGAATAACCCTGGACGGCTATCTCAGATTGCTTGGTTCTCCTACAAATATATCCAGCTCTATCGCATCTCTTTCTCTCTCAGCACTGAACGAACAACTGATAAAGAAAAGATCAGCGTGCTTGAAACAAAGAGAGCAAGTCTGAGTTGAGCGGGCAAAGTCAAAGAGTGCATAAATGGGTAAAAGTGCATGTGCAAAGCAGTTTTTGTGTAATTTTTGTTCTAAAGAATAACGGCTGTAATTGGCTGGCGGCCAGCCAGTGAGGCCATAGGAAAGAGGGAAAGGTGCATATGTGACACTTTTGCGGGATCTGCCATGGCAACACAACTAGATGAAGAGCCCTCTGCCCCTAGATCTCATGATTAATGACATTGAGCCTGCTGGATGCTGGCGGACAGCATTGTACCACCGTGTGTTTGCTTTTGTTTCATTAGTTCACTGAGAGAACGGCAATTTTTTTCTGGACCCGTCAACTGAAATACGCACACACTCAACACAATCTGGTCTGGCTTGGATGGTCGTGGCAGCTCAGGGGAGAAGATAGGATGACGAATTATCCACAGGGGCAAGTGATAGTGTCGTTGATGGCAGAATAGATTTTTGTATGTTCAGCTGTGCAGAAATGTTGTTACAACAGGGCCGCTGTTCAGGGAAGATATGCTGTATGTAAACAGCTTTCATGTGAAATCCTCTCAAACACACTGAAGCTGTCGTAACCACCTCGGATTGATAGACTAACTGTGCTCGCTGTCCTTTAGGAGACATTATCCCGCTGTTGGCCGCAAGGATCGATTAAGAGCTTTGATGCAAGTTCAGCCCCCCCCCACTTTTCCATTACTTCCTCCAGTTCACACTTGTCCTTGTTAAAGTCTTTATGCTACATTGATGGTAATGCATAGACTGTTTTACGCCCCCTCCTGATAAGGTAAGAGGCCCTAAGGGGGAGGTCGTGTCCCTTAAATCCCTCTTCCTTATAGCATCTGTAATATCTGAACGCTGAAATGGACATCATTGCCCCCCGGGTGAGAGCCGATTTGTGCCACTTTCTGGTCTTTTACATCAGCAGCTTTCTTTACGAGGTTAATCTAAAAAATTTACTTGAATAAAAAGGTTGAGTTTGGGGGTGGAGTATTGATCTTGAGCTCTTTTCTTATGTGCTGTTCCAGGATCAGCTTCAGACTTGTTCAGTTCTGTCTGTTCTGTTTTACTAAACGGTAAAGATGGTTTCTGGAGGTTGCAGGTTCTCCATCATGCCATCTGTCTGCTATGGTCCTGTGGGATTAATGATGTCTTCTGACAGCTCTTTACGGTAGCGCTAATAGTTTGGGGAGGGGTGGCAGATTCCAGGATGTTTTTTTTCTGTTTATTCTAGAAACTCATGCTGCAAACTCTTATCAATGTTTTGAAGTTTTTGAAAACAAACTAGGATGCTTTCAAAAATAGCACTCAGAGAGAGGCAGAAATATACTGGTTAGGCAAGGGAAGTTTATTTATATAGCACATTTCATACACAATGGTAATTTCAAGTAATTTACATACACAAGACAAAAAGAAATATAAAATGCAAAAAAGGAAAAATGACAAGGAATAAAAGTGTTTAAAAAAAGATTAAAAATGTGTGTTAAATATTTCATTGGAGATTCATCTACTGGTTATTTCTCATAACATTTTTTTCCTCTGGGACTCCCAGCTTACCACAACAAGATATATTGTTGTTGTTGTTGTTGTTGTTGTTGTTGTTGTTTTGCTGTTAGTTATGCAGCAATTTGACAGATTGATCAAATTTCTAAAGATCTGAGATTGTTGTAAACATTTTATTCTATACAACCTGACATGACTGAATTTGCTTTTCGGTTTTACTTGTGTTTAATACTATACTATATATTATACTATACTTGATACTATACTAGGTATTATGCATAAGTTTAAAATGTAACATCAAATAAAAACCATTATACCACAGTATTTCCTACAGGATTGTGAGAAAAGTGAAGTAAAAGTGCAAAAAAAAGTAGTAATTCAGCGATTCGGCCTATTTTTTTGGAGTGGATTTTGGCAGAATGTGAATTGCAATGATGTCACGTGGCAATATATGCCAACTTAGAAAAATCACAAGCTTCTCTGAACGTTGCTTGATTTTGTGTTACTGAATTGTAAAATCCTGGAGGGAATAAAGAATGGGCAAACATTTGAAATTTAGTTTAAAACCCCCCCCCCCCCTAAAATAATTCATATTACTCAGAATAAACAAGATACATTTGCAAGATTCCCTGCTTTAAAAAAATCTGAACCCTGATGTTAGAGATGAGGGCAAACTTCTGGAGAGTGATGTTCTTCAACATTGTTAAACAGTCATACAGTCTTGATCCAGTCCAGAGAAGTTTTTTAACAGTCACAGAAACAATAGCTTTAAACAATAGTGCGGTGCAGATCTGCTGGGGGGGAAGCTGTCATATGCTGTTAGCTGCATTTGCTCAGTATTGTTACTCATGTCATTGATTTCTGCTCTAGATGTGCAAGCCGTTTGTTCTCACTGGGGTTCACAAGGAACAATAGTGCAAGGCACAGCGTTGAGGCAAGGTTGTTTAATGAACCTTGACTAGATATGCACTTCTGACCAATGTTGGCGGGCGAACTGCTGTTCTCTTATTTGTTCTTTCTGAAGGCTTTTTCATTAGACTTTCAATACTGTTGCTCAGACTTTATCTAAATACTTCAGCTCGGGTTGTGCTGTGGACATAATGGGATGTTAGAATGGGATGTGTGCTATTATGTAGCTTAATGGATTATTAAAGGGGCAAAAAAGTTATGCATATAGCCATATAGCCGTATAGACTTACGGGTAGGATCTTTTGAATTTGGGCCAGTGAGTGACCACCCAGAAGGGCAAAGCAATCACCTAGCAACCGACTGGTCTTTAGATTCATAATCATGGAGACTAATAAGTATGCACCAATATATATACAATGCATATTTATTAATTATTTTTATTATTGTTCATTATTATTAACGAATTTGCAATAAATGTAAAGCAGTTTAAATTTCACATACATTTTGCAAGCCAATTAATATATAT
>CAIGQW010000350.1:2236432-2253116 GCA_903798125.1 Danio choprae | reverse complement strand
CACTTAAAAACAGAAAATCTGACCTAACCGCATGCAGGACACTGTCCTGAAATCAGCTGGGATTTTAAACATCCCAAGTGATGTTTGACAGAGATATTTTTTTCCAACATTTTTGTAAACATGATAGTTTGTAATAACTAATTTATAATAATTATTATTTTTTATTTTTGCCTTAATGATTACGTCTAGCTATTGGACAACAGTGGTTTGTTCTGTAGCCAGTTATAAAATATAGAATTTCTTAAGGAGGCTAATAATTTTGACCTTAGCAGTTTTTACATTTAACTTTTTTTATTATGATTATTATTCCAAGCTAAAATAAATAAGACTTTCTCCAGAAGAGAAAATAAAATAGGATATACAATGAACGTTTTCCTTGCTCTGTTAAACATTCATTCATTCATTTTCATTTCAGCTTAGTCCCTTCATTAATCTGGGGTCGCCACAGCGGAACGAACCACTAACTTATCTAACATATGTTTTACGCAGCGGATGCCCTTCCAGCTGCAACCCATCACTGGGAAACATCCACACACTCATTCACACACATACAATACGGACAATTTAGCCTACCCAATTCACCTATACCGGAGCACCCGGAGGAAACCCAGGCCAACATGGGGAGAACATGCAAACTCCACACAGAAATGCCAACTGACCCAGCCGAGGCTCGAACCAGCGACCTTCTTGCTGTGAAGCGATCATGCTACCCACTGCGCCACCGTGAGGCCCTCTGTTAAACATCACCTTGGAAGTATTTTTAAAATAATAAAAATTTTACAGGAGGGCTGATCATTTTGTCTTCAACTGTATTTGTTAAAGTGTTTGAGTAAAATGTTAATATTGTTTTAGTGTATAAAGGTATATATATATATAAGGATAAAAAATAAGGATTTTTTTCAAATATATTTGAATAACTGTACAGTACATCACTTCAAATATATTTAAATAACTGTACAGTACATCACATATACAACGGTATATTACATCTTTTGCACAATAAATTTCAGAGAAAGCGTAAGCTGTCATTTTATTAAAAAATAACCAGCAATAGCCACGCTCATTAGTATGCTGAAACATACCCACAAATGCCTTGTATCATAACACACAAGCAACAAGAGCTGATGCTGTGGAGCTTTTCTCCTCCACTGCCTCCAAAGCCCCAAGGATCAGATCTAGTTTCTTCATGTAGCTTGTGCTTTTAGGGCTCATATGGATCCTGAGAGAATATTGCTTACAGATGGACCTTTCACAGGAGGTATGAATAGCCGCACCATCTCAGCAACCCCGACAGGGCCGGGTGGGTTTCTAATGGGTCCTCCGGCCTCTCCTAAATTTCACAGCACCGTCTCTGTGACGCCGTAACATGCAGATGCTTGACGGTGGTTTCTGAATGCGCACACGCAACAGCTCTGCAATGCATTAGTCAATGAGCCATGAAACGCCACTCACTTTTTTGCATTGGTGAAATATAGCTCCAGGTGCTGAGAGCCTCTTGACATGTGTAAGTAATGTTTTAGCGACGAGATGGATGACTACAAGACCAGTTCACAATGGCTGTTCATTATAAATCTGTGTATGTCATGCATCAGGCTTCATAAATATAGAAACATAAAGAATATAACTGCCTTAAACAGGTCAAGGCAGAATAGATTGCATCGAGCCCTGAGCTGTGTTTGTATGTGTGTCATGCATTGCACTGGATATATGACACAGTCTTTATCTCACTGCACAACGTAAGCCATACTGTAAATCAACAAAGGGTCTCCACGACAGCATGCTCTTCGTTTTCCTGAAGCATTTGTGTCGGAGAGGAAACTCATTCACTTTGTGTGGCAGCTTGCTCATAAACACACAATCAGAAAGTCTATCGCTGATTTAATCTCTTCGCGATAGATGGAGATAAGGAAGTGATAGACAGAAAATGAGAATGAAGCAATTGCTCATTGGCAACCAGTGTTGGGGTAAAGCATTACAAAATCAATGGCATTAGAGTAATGTATTACGTTTTGCCTTTACCTCTGTAATCGCATGCATAACTAATACAATTTTGGTTATATTGTAAATTGTAAAAAGAGATTAGGTGACTTTCCGTTTAAATAAGTGAGTAAAGCTGGTGCATTTAATGTGATTAGCATTTAATGTGATTACTTAATAATTTTAAAGTAACATGTTTATTCATTTTTTTATTAAGTTAATGTGCATAATTATAAAAATCAAGGTAAGTCAACTTAACAGTTCCAAGTTACAGTACAACAAGTTTGTTCACTTTTTCCCCCACTTAAATATATACATTTGGATTGAGTTTACCCCACTTGGATTGGGCTGTTTTTTTTTTAAATAATAATCATTCATTCATTTTCTTTTCAGCTTAGTCCCTTTATTAATCTGGGGTCGCCACAGCGGAATGAACCGCCAACTTATCCAGCATATGTTTTACACAGCACAAACTCCACACAGAAATGCCAGCTGACCCAGCTGAGGCTCGAACCAGTGACCTTCTTGCTGTGGGACGATTGTGCTACCCACTGCGTTACCACATTGCCCTTATAATAATCAAATAAACTATTTTAATACTAGATTTATATGTTAATATTTTTTGTATTTTAATATTTTAAGGTTTATTTGTTTTTTATATAGCAATGTCAAGATTAAATTATTGCAGAAATGACATCTAAGACACCAAGAAAAGAGCTAAATAAATGAAATTAAAATAAAAGTTACACAAATAAATAAACAAACAAACAAAAAAACAAGAATCAGAAGCACAAGAAGCCATTCATACTCATCCAGCACCCCAGCATCAAAGATCATAATTGGTTAAAAAGCAATATTATAAACATAAATATTATCTAATATTAATTTTATTTTTTGTTGTTTGTTTAGAATTGTATTTGTATGTTATAGTTAGTATATTATTTATTACTTAATCTTAATAATTTCTTTATTTTCAACAGGATTAAGTAAATTCAACTTGTTGCTTTTAAGGCAACATGTTTAATCACTTTTTTAAAGTAAAGTAGTCTTTTTACAGTGTAGTAATGCAGATTACAACAACACATATTTAAGCTAAACTGAACTGGTGTTGGTTATGGAGCCTTGGCCAAGAGTAGAATCAGCAACTTTTAGAAAACTTTTCAGCACAATCCCAGTCAACACCAGCAATGACAAGGGAAGCTAACACCATGGTTCATTTACAATATCACAAGTCCCGCCTGTGATATCTTCCTTATTTTTATAAACTATAAGTAGTGGGTATAGCACAAGCGCCTCACAGAAAGAAGGTCACTGGTTCGAGCCTCGGCTGGGTCAGTTGGCATTTCTGTGTGGAGTTTGCATGTTCTCTCCGTGTTCGTGTGGGTTTCCTCCGGGTGCTCCGGTTTCCCCCACAAGTCCAAAGACATGCAGTATAGGTGAATTGGGTAAGCTAAATTGTCCGTAGTGTATGTGTGTGTGAATGAGTGTGTATGGATGTTTCCCAGTGATGGGTTGTGGCTGGAAGGGCATCCGCTGCATAAAACATATGCTGGATAAGTTGGCGGTTCATTCTGCTGTGGCGACCTTAGATTAATAAAGGGACTAAGCCAAAAAGAAAATGAATGAATGAATGAATAAAACAGCATAAAATTATTATAAGCCTAAAATGATTTTGACCATGCAAAGATAGCTTGAGTCTGTTCTGCAATTAATTTTTATACAACATTATAAACATTAACAGATAAAACATTTGTTTGAACTGGACAACCTATGGGTCATTAGAAAGATCTAAGACTCCAGCTTTAATATCTGACTATTGTTAATGACAGAACCTTGGTCCATGCACTGCGTTCAGTAATGGTTTTAGTCCAAATGTGTGCATGTTCAGGGAGATTTTGGGATATTTGCACACTTATTATTACATATAGTTGCTTTATGCAAAAAAAATCTATATTTTTGTATTATGTTGTTTCGTGAGCACTTTTATGACTCAGATGAAGATCATTTCATCACTATGGTTTGTTACCCGTCCTTCTCTTCCTGTGACATGATTATTATCTCTAGCCTCAGTGTGATCCTGCTGGGTGTAAACAAACACAGAGAAAAAGTTGCAGTGTATTAACAGTTTAATCTATGTTTAGCCTACATGTTCATTTTATGTCGCACTGAAATCAATGAGCCATATTCAATTAGTTCTAATCATCCAAGAGGAGTTTTTGATTCTAGATAAAGAAAACACCAGCGCGTGATGGGTTTGTGCTGTGAACTTGAATTAAAAGAAAAGAAAAGAAAAGGAATCAAAAGAAAAGAAGGTTGGACTGTATTTAGACTGTAGGTAACTGGCAGCTCTTTTGTGTACCATAGTTTGATTTGTTTGTCTATGTTTTTGCTCTTTATGTTTATTGTTTATTGTAATGTCATCATTTAAAATGCCCATTAATAAATGTGTGGGAATTAAGGAGAAATTCAAATTATAATGTCGCTAGTTACTATTAAGTTGTATTTGTTTTTACCTGTATTGTTTTTGTTCCTTTTTGTGTATATATTGTTTTTCTCACATTATTTGTTGATTGGCTAGTTAGGATAGCTGTTGGTTTCAGGTGTGATGTGGTGAAAATAATAAAACTAATGGTTTTGTATTGCTAGTTTGACTTGATGTAGAGTGTAGGTCAAAACATTTCCCAATAAACTGTTTTGTTTTTGAGAGAGAGAGAGAGAGAGGGAGAGGGAGAGGGAGAGGGAGAGGGAGAGGGAGAGGGAGAGAGAGAGAGAGAGAGAGAGAGAGAGAGAGAGAGAGAGAGAGAGCAATAATGCCAGTGTATTGATTTTTTTTTAAATGTATTTACTAATACTTTTCACTCTTTATAGGGAGGGCACTCATTGAAATACTCATCGAGTACTGAGACTTTTGAACTTACATGACTTAGAATTTTTTTTATTATATTGTAGTAAATGTCAATGTAGTTATGCCATATACAGTATGGTTCCTCTACCAATAAAATGTTGAAGTACAGTAACTATTAAAACACAACAAAACTTGGCCAACTTTGTTGTACTCTGCTAAAGTATCCATGAGGGCCTACACAGTCTGTGTGAGTGTTTTTTCAGAGGCAGACTGGTCCCCAGGCCTGATATTTGATCTACTAACAGCTGGACTGTCAGTAGCAGAGGCAGCAAACAGGACAGTGGGTGACAGGGGGAAGTCAAACACATGTCTTTCCTGCCCTGCCCACGGCCGCAGCCCGGAGACCCTGCTTGAACTGATCTGTTGGCACAGGCTCCCAGCGCCTCTCCCTGGAGAGACCACATTGCTGACACGCAGCCAGAAAACTGTATTTGCGGTGCGTGCTGTTGTTGATGTACGTCCATATGGGCTTTTGCCCTCCAAAACCCTGGATAGCAATAGCCTGACGTTGCTCCATGAAGTGACACTGCACTTTACTCCCTCATTCTCACATCCTCTAATCAAACAAACAGCTCCAGTACAAAGCCATTGCTCCTTTTGTAGCCTGGTGTCATGTTAGAATATATCCCACTTGGAATGGCTTAGGGGATTTTTAATAAATAATAGTTTTATATGTAAATATTGTTAATACTTTTCATGTTACACATAAATTAATTAAATTGTATTAATCAATTATGTTTTAGTTAGCCTGCAAGTTATTTAATTTTTTTCTGTTCTTTTATTTTATTTTATTTTATTTTCTTTTATAAATGTATTGGCCTCGTTGAAATGCAGCTTTTATTCTTTAGGGCTGTTTATCTATTTTGAACTAACCCCTTTTTTGTTTGTTTATAATTGGATTTCTTATTTATGTTTAGGTGTAACTTATCTGTTTATTTGTTTTAAATTTATTTATTTCACTTTTGTCCTTTTTAAGTGTTTTTGTTTCTTGTTATGTTTTTTTGCCTGCTGCTTCCCCCTTACTTTGTTTACCAAGTTTTATAGGCAAACAGGAGTGAAATACGCTTTGGCTGGGTTGTCGGGATTGCATTCCAGAAAGGGAGCGCTGACCGTAAGCCGAATTATATGAGTGAAAGTGTGAGAGTGCGGGCGACTGTGTGCTTTTTCAAGCCCCTCTGTAAAGCCACGCCGTGCCAAAAATCTTTCAGAAGGGTGTAACTTGGAAACGTGACTAATTCTTTACAGATGTTCAAAATTACTGTCGCAAAAATATTTTTCATCTAGCCAGACTGGTGGGGGGTTAATGGAATCACGCAGATTGTGTATTTTTATTCATTATGCAAACAACGCTTGAAAACTTGTGCCAGGCTAAAACTTTCTTTACTAGTAAATACTAGTTTCTTTTTTTTTGAGAGCAACTCCTTTGAGGTCCGTCCTGATCGGTCACGATTTTTGTTTGCAGTCTAGACCTGGAAATCTAGAACAATAGAACAAAAGAGTTGCCCAATGGTGCCAGAGAACGGCTTTCCAAAGCCAAAATAAACGGCCAAATATTGAGGAATGTTTAAAATACGGCCCCCGTGTTAGGATACAATGAGAGGATGGAGATTTGGCACTCGATCACTCAGGAGGACAAAGAGATTAGCAGAGCCATTACAGCCCGCTAGCCTCTCCACTGCGCCTTTTCTCTTTCATCCCTCGTTCTTCCATCCCTTTTTTAGTTAAGCTTATCTGCCAACCGCCGTCTCCAAATGCTTTTGACCATCCGTTGCTACCAAGTCTCTCTGGAATGCAACAGCCCACCCCTTCCTTGCTGTCTTTCCGCATCATTCTGCCCCATTGGGACGCATCTATCTGTTGGCTCAGGCCTGGCAGAAGCAAAGCTGCTCCTAATGGTGCTTTTCAACTGCATGCTGTGACTGCACTATTTGATTTTCCACTGCAGTTTAGTAGCACTTCAATATAGGTGAAATTATAGGCATGTCATTATAGTTGTGATGGCTACTGCTATTACATCATTGTAAACATAACACAAACAAATGCATATCAATGGAGTTGGGTTTTTGATTATTTTATATTTCGTTCGCCCCATCAAGATCTTTCTGGATTCGCTCCACAGCTGCCAACAAGTGGATGGTCTGTAGTTCCTCCACTGACCATGATGCCATTATTTAGTTGCATTCATTTAATGATCTGAAATCAAAATAGGGTGGCTGAAATCAAAATCTAGTGAGTCTGGTGTCTTATGTCGCAAGTTCAGTGATGCAAGTAGTGATGACTTGCTTTGGCCAATTAGGGATCTGCAGGATTTACAATCACATTTTACTATCGGTACAGCTCAACTCGAAGCTTAAAGTCTGCATGAACTTGACTTTTATTTCATTATGTTGATGTACTTCCAACTTAAATGGAATCAGTACTGATTCGCCCTATACGCAAACTATGCAAAGTGTGTAGGGGCCCTCAAGTTACGGAAGGCTCTGCATTGCCTAGAGAGCCTAGAATCACCTCTAAATGGAATATTGAATAGAGGGTGGGGCTTTCTTTTTCATTCCCTCATAACAAACTAATGGTTAGAGGGGCGTGGCTAAGAATATTGTCAAACTAACAGCAACAGAGAAGCACCGTCACTCCAAATATGGATGCAAATGTTCCAACTTTGATTAAAATGTAATGTAATTTGTTTTTTTTCAGTGGGTTAACTTGCATGGATTAATTGTTGACCTAAAGAATAACAATGTACGTTAGCAATATAAACATTGTAAATTTGATTTTACATGGACTTTAAGCAGAGGTAGTACTAAAAAAAAGTCCCAGTTACCAGGCACTGCACACTTTGGAAAACCCGCAAAAAAATGAGCAGGAATGCACCGAAATTAAAATTCTGAGCCAAAATTTTTAATTCTAAATGCACTTGACCAAAAAACAAAACATATAGTAAGTATTTCTTATTGTATCAATTAATTCAATTCAATTCAATTCATTTTATTTGAATATCTTTTTACAATGTAGATTGTGTCAAAGCAGCTTAGAACTTAGAAGTTCTAGTAAATTGAAATTGAAACTGTGTCAGTCCAGTTTTCAGAGTTAAAGTTCAGATTAGTTCCCTTCAGTGTGGTTTAATTTTCAGTGCTGAAAGTCCAAACACTGAAGAGCAAATCCATCGATGCGCAGCTCCACAAGTCCCAAACCAAGCAAGCCAGTGGTGACAGTGGCGAGGAACAAAACTTCACCAATTGACAAAAGTGAAGGAGAAAAACCTCGACTCAGTTGGGCATGACCATTTCTCCTCTGGCTCAGCTTCTTGTGCAGAGCTGCAGTCTAGGCATGGGGGGTTGGAGAACACAGGACGTCCATCGTGGAGAAGCTGCAGGTGTGAGTAAGTCACTGGCGGGAGTACAGACTGGCCCGCGAGATCAATACGGAGACTCGTCTGTGACTGGGTCTTTCAGGAATCAGTCTCATGCTCTCCAACCCTCCATGACCGCCACAGCATTTGCTAAAGATACGGACTTGTCTACGATTATGGAGACCTCTAGAAGTCCTCTATGGTTGGCACCGTTTCTTCACTTGGATCACATCACATTAAGTGTAAAGTAATTTTATAAGACTTTAAACTTAATTCAACAACTTAAATTATACTCATTTAAAAAACACACAAGCCAATAAGGTCACCACATTTTATTGACAGTGAAAAAGTGGAGACGCATCATTTTACCTGCGTTGGCATGACAACACAGTATCGCTATTGCAAGCTGCAGGAACAATTGTACTACATAGAAATGTCCTGTCATTACGTTATCAGACATTGCTTTTGCGATAAGCATGTGTGGTTTGGCTAATATTTTCATTTTTCTCTTTCGCCTCAAAAGCCATTTTCAGCGGCCAAAAATTAGGTGCATCCCTAATGCAGTGTAAAAGTTCCACAAGTAGGCTGTACTTTGACTCAAGCTGCTCTCTCTTTTGTAACTGATTGTGTGTCCCCTCTATCCAATTACCCTCCTCCATTTGACTTCCACTCGCCATCCCCGGGCAGCCCTATGGAGTAAATCCTGTGCCCTCAGTTATTTGTTTTCCAAATTGTCTGATTTATTTGCTAAATTTTCCACAAATACAGCGCAGTGAAATAAAAGCTAATTCCACCTCGTTGTCACATCTCGGCATGGCGAGTGTGACTCTCGGTCATGAAGATGGATGCGGGAGAAGTAGCAGGTTGATGGGAAACTCTTATGACCCAAGGTTATACAAACGCTCTTGGCAGAGGGATTAATTGTGTAAGATCTTAGCGATGATTGCTGTCGTGAGGTCTGACTGAAATCCTGTTAGCCAGGGTTAGAGATGCATTACTGACGGCGAGGCTCAGCCCAGGTGATGCATGGCGGCTGTAATGAACAAAGTGGAAGTGCGAAAAACTAATCTCCTCTGTATCTTGCTGACCTTCTCCAGAGTGATATTAAGTTAGTTGATGATGTTTCGCTCCCTGTGTGAGCGGTTATGAGACTATTAATCCAACGCAAATGAAATGAAAGAAAATGTGTCTTATTCAGGGCAGTAGCAGAATGAAAGGCTAATTTACAGTATACACTTTGTAAACAGCCTGCGCGACCTTTGCTTAGATTGACCAATAATCGCAATTGGCATAGTTTACAGATTTGACAGAAAATTGTGTAGTGCACACTCATAAAAACAACTTTTGCTGCTTGTTTAAATTACTTATTTAAAATGAGTTGAAACAATTCAATTCTTAAGGTTTTTTTGGGGACAACTTAATTTTTTTTGTTCAATCCACTTAAATTTGTAATTTTAAGTAAATTAATTGATTTGTGTTGGGACAACATGAAGGAATTGTGTGGAACCCAGCATTTTTTATAGTGTGTGTAACGTCCACTGACTTTTTAGCTTTAGATGATGATTCAATTCCGTCTGATGATTTCAAACATTTTTTATGTTCGTCACGCATTTTCTAGCAGCAGTGTGGGGAGTGTAGGGATATTTTACAGTTTGAACACAAAAATGACCAGTCTGTCAGACTGAAGAGCCGGAGTCAGAGATTCAATTAAAAACAAAAGTTTACTGGAGATAGTTTGCAGTTTTATCAGCAGAAGTCAGCTTTAACACTCGCAATGAGTTCGTAGGCCGCTCTGCTTACAATCACAAATCAACAACAATTATACTCTTACATAACGTCATTAACTGCGTCATACATATAGGTGTTTTAACCTGATTGGTTAAAACACAGATAGACTTAGAAAATTTCTCAATATCTCAACCTATCCACAACACATAGAACACACACACACACACACACACACACACACACACACACACACACACTCAAAGTACAATCTGTTTTTTACCCAAGGCTAAATGTACTCTCAGCCGTCTTTATCAAAACTATAATCTACAGGTATAAGGTACGAGGTATAATCTACAGCCAAACTGGCAGCTTGCATTCAAAGAAATTAACTTTAAAAGATTTAACACTTAAATCACTTTAGACATAATTAACACATAGCAAATAGCAATATACACAGTTGTTTCCAATTCTTCAAGAGTCCAGGTCCACTCAAGAGGTCTCCATGACCTCTAACCTAGCTGGGTAGATCCTGAAGAAACAAATCATTTGGCATACAGAAAAGCAATCACGCACATATTATTGCAGTTTTACTCTGAAGTGGGATGACACTAAGGTCATCATATAGTCTAGGCCCTTAAACATTCAACTTTATTAATAATTATAAAGACATAAGAAAGGATATGGGTTACTCCATCCTGGAGCAGACATCCATCAGAAAATCCACGCCATCAAGAGGTACTTGAAAGTCTGGTAGTGCGTGATGCAAAGTGTTTGTCAATAACCAAATTCTGTAGTAGATTGTGATTGTGCATTTCAAAAAGTACTAAAAAAGACAATGAAAAAAAATATATATTAGAGTAATACTGTATGTTTGAGTTCGTAGAGTTCTTGAAAAAGTTAAATCAATATGCTTGCTAAACTCTGCACCATTGGTAGAATTGCATTATGGTTTCCGCTCTTTATACTTCCATGCATTAAATGAGAAAAAATTATCACACCCTTAGAGCAAAATTAGAAAGGCATTAGAAGGTTGTTGTGTTTGAGATGTGAAGTGTGCACAAACGCTGCGATCTCTACTTTGCACAGACGGGTGGTCTTTTTATCCCGTGTGAATCAGGGGACAGGCCTGATAGCAGAGTGACTCCGCTATTCAGAAGCTTTTTAATTGGCAATAATTTTTTCTCATTTGCCTATCTGCTCTATTTGGCTCACCTTATCTTCTCCAGCTCTCTCTCAATTTGCAATTGTGGAAGACTGATGTTTATCTCGCACACCTCAGAATCACTCCATTCCAGAAAAAAAGGCTGAAATTAAACCCACCTGGTATTTCCTCTGCGTAAAAAATCATGCTGCGCAATTACCAAACCCTTAATTACGTGTAGATTCAACACAAGAGGTTTTGAAACATGATATAACGCTCATAAAAAGGCCTCTGTTCTACTGAAATCTAGGTGAACTGCTTCATTGGGGTTTTTTCCCTCCAGCTTCTTTCTTTAAAAAAAAAGTCCTTTGTTAACAATTGGTACTTGGCATGTTGCTAAGAAACACACGATTCTCTCACAGCATTGATGCTTTGCTCAATGCTCAGAGACTCAGTGTGTTAAAGCATTTACTATATGTGTAACTAAGAAAGAAGTGTATAGAAACCTGTGATTAATGTATTAGACATGCTCCAAATGTTTATAATTACCGTCAGTCTAAAGTCTTTCTGGAAAATGTGGGTGTTCTTTCTCTCTAAAATTAGACAGCATTAAACGATACTTATTTTCTGGTGCTGCCCAGAAACTACTTTCTGAATTCTGAGACATGCTAGGCAAGTGAACACACACAAACGTGATGCTAGGTTCAGGAGTTCACCTGTGTAATAGCTGTCATGGAGGCAAAGCTGCTATCTGTGGCAGCAGATTTTCCCCCATGCGGCATGGATCATCCTTGATAAAGACACCACTGAATGATGCTGAGACGGCTGGCAAAATCCTCAACCTGCCCTAGGGCTATATCTCTGTCCGCCTTTTTTTTTTTTTTTTTTTTTTTTTTTTTTTACACACAAAAATTGGACACATGAGTTCTGAGGGATTTCTTTCTTTGTGGGCTTATACCCCATCATTTTAGGGGAATGTATGCTGGAGAAACAAACTTCATGGATGGTTGGTGAGCAAGAATCCGTTTTGCATCCTGCATGATTCCTGAAAGGTATTGATGTCATGTTCAGAAGTTTATTTTTATACTGTAAACAACTTAGATCTGGCTCCAGATCTCCTCCCACAGGTCTCCTTTTGCTTTTGTATATTTCTGTAAGGGTTCCCGTTTGGGAGAGTAGTGGCGTTGTGCTTATTGTGCGATTTAAAATGTGTGGAGCCTTTATAGTAAAACAGATTTTTATGCTATGTTGTATATACATACTCACCAGTCACTTGCTAGTACCAGGTTTGACCCCCAGACTTCTAACTGCTATTGATTCAAGTCCAAACTGGAAACATTCTTCAGAGATTTTAATCCATATTAACATGATAGCATCTTAAAGCTGCTGCTGATTTGTTGGCTGAACATCCATGATATAAATCTTCGGTTTCACCACATCCCAATGGTGCTCTATTGGATTGAGATCTGGTGACTGTGGAGGATATTTAAGAATAGTGAACTCATTGATTGTTCAACATGAGACCCGTTTGAGATCATTTGAGCTTCGTGGCATGGTTTGTTTATCCAGCCATCACAAGATAGACCCACTGTGACCGTAAAGGGGTGGACATGTTGTAAATACTGTGGTATTTAAGTGATGTTCTGTATAAAATTTCCAAATGGGTGCCAAGAATATATCTCCACACCATTAAACTTAAGGCAAATTTTGGTGAGTCTGTTTATATTTTAGCCTTAGTTTCTTGTTTTTAGCTTACAAGAATGGGCAGCAGTGTGGTCTTCTGCTTCTGTGCTGTAGCTCATCTGCTTCAAGGTTGGATGTGTCAGTAGTTTAGAAGTTTCTGTCTGGCACCTACAACCATGCCACATTCAAAGTAACTTTCTGTAAATAGAATTTTATTCACCATCCCTGATGCTCATTTGGAACTTCAGCAGACCAATTTTTCTTAACAACGTCTACATGACTGAGTTTTATTGCCATTTTGTTGGATGAATAGATATGTAAGAGATAGTTCACACAAAAATTAAAATTCAGTCACTATTTACTTACTCTCAAGTGGTTTAAAACCTTTACATGTTTTCTCTGTTGAACACAAAAGAAGCCTGTAACCACTGATATCCATAGTAGGAAAAACAAATACAATGGAAGGCAATGATTACAGGTTTCAAACATTTTTCAAAATATCTTCTTTTGTGTTAAACAGAAGAAAGAAACTCAAACAGTTTTGAAACAAGTCATGGGTGAGTAAATAATGACGCAATTTTCTTGAATCACAAGTGAAACTTCAGACAGAATCAGTTAAGCAGGTGTACCTAAAAAGTGGCCTGTGAGTTTATATAATATAGATCATTTCATTGTATAATAAGCCAAAAGATGAATCCAGAAGAATATATTTTATCTTTGGATGCGGTAGAGATACAACTTACTGTACCCATCTTTTGACACTTATTTGCCTCTTAAACTCTGTTCTTCCGAGCTTCTGAATCAGTAGATCCCACAAAGTGATGGTTGGCCTCTCTGAAGCTGCTCCCAAGAGTTTCCTCCTCCTCTAAGCTGAGAGTTTTATGGGATGACCTTTTCTAGACAGCGTCTATGTGGTTTGATGTAGCCTCTATTTCACGATAATTCAACCAATAATGTCTCCAGAGGCGTCATAGATATTTTCCAACCCGTTTCTTTGCTTTTTAAATATTTATCTTCTTTTGGAATTTATTTTAGTCTTCGCAGCTTTCAATTTCGCAGTCCCTAGATCTTAAAAATTGAGTAAGTGTAAATGCTATGATTTACAGATAGTGGACATTTTCAAGAACGAAAGAGTTTCAATAATAGCATGGATACAAAAAAAAAAGGTTGCAACTGTATCTCCAGGCTGCCAGTAAATGTGCAACCAACGGAGCCAAGACCGCGATTAAATTTTTGTTAACTAAATGTCATTAAAAACAGATATCTTCAGCGTCCATTTCTCATGTAATGCCATGGTTCCGATTTAAAAATCCATGTTGAAAAGAGGCATATTTATCTGTGCTTTCACATGGGTGCTAATAGGCTCTTAAAAAGTCTCTCATTACTTTCTCATATTGAATTCTGCTCAAGTCCACTTCTGGGCTGTCAGAAAGTTAATCAAAGCTTTGTTTCTGTGCGGTGCGCCTGCATAATCCATGTGGCGCTCCGCTATTAGGAGTGAGCCACTTCAGATGAGATGTTTTGATCCTCATCAATCATCGCTTTCTATCCATTCACATACTGACGCTCGTGTCTTAGGGCAATTAAAGGAACAATTAAAAGGAAATGCCTTCAGAAGGAAGAAAAAGTTTCTCTCGCCTTCAGTTTCTCTTAGAAGAAGGGGCTTCTTAGGCTGGACGGGCAGTCGCTCAGGCTGCCAACGCAGAGAAATGATACTGACACATGAAAGGCTTTAAGTCAATGATTAGCGAGACGGGCTATGGATCAATTTGGCCTGCCGCAGACTTTAAAGCCTTTCCCTATGCTAATCAATGGAAAACTGCCTGCTCGTTAATGCATTCAAAGATTGATGGAAAACAAATGGCTACCTTTAACATCGTCCCTCATCAGCCCTCCTGTGGTGCTGCCACACAGACACACTCATGCATGTTTTCATTTTTATTGGGTCGTCCAATAGACATAATGATTTTTACACTGTGCAGACTGCGTATTTTTACTCCCAACCATACCACTAAACCTAACCCTCAGAAAACATTTAGCATTTTTACATTTTCACAATACGCAATTCTGTGTGATTTATAAGCCATTTTTCTCATAGATCATTACCATGAACAAAAAAATAGCCCCACAAAATATTACTGATATGGCTTTACTTGGGGAACATTTGGTCCCCACAATGTAATGAATAACACAAACACAGGCGCACACACACTGTTTCGCCCATGCTGATTGTACCTGTATCATTTTCTGTGTCATTTGTAGTGTTTTTATTGTTGTCTCATCCCCATTTGCTTCATATTTTCATTTACTATAGTACCATAGCTTCAGGAAGCATTTTATTTTTGATTGTTTGTTTGTTGGTTGTTTATTTGCCGTCTTGCCTGATGACATGAGGTCTCAAGAGGGAATTGTTCTTGTTTCTGAAGCAGGCACACTGAGCTGTCTTTTATCATTGTACCCGAAATATTCGTAAAACAATATAAAAAGTATAATAAATATATTATTTATATAATATAATATAATATAATATAATATAATATAATATAATATAATATAATATAAGACAGCAGGGTGGTGCAGTGGGTAGCGCTCTCGCCTCACAGCAAGAAGGTCGCTGATTCAAGCCTCGGCTGGGTCAGTTGGCATTTTATGTGTGGAGTTTGCATGTTCTTCTCGTGTTTGCGTGGGTTTCCTCCGGGTGCTCCGGTTTCCCCTACAAGTTCAAAGACATGCTGTATAGGTGAACTGGGTAAGCTAAATTGTCCGTAGCGTTTGTGTGTGAATGGAAGTGCATGGGTGTTTCCCAGTGATGGGTTGCAGCTAGCATAACATAACATAATATAATAAAGAATAAAGTTTTATTTTTATGAGATCAGTGTAAGATTTCAAAAGAATTTGAAAAAAGATTATTAGTAATATATAGATATATTATATATATATATAAATATATTTATATCATAAGGATATAGATTTTTTTTTTTTTAACTGTTAGAATTAGAAAGTTAAAGCAAAGTTATTTTTAATAAGATACAATATAGAAAATAAAGTGTTAGTGTTAGATAAGCACAAAACAGTTTTTTAGATTTTATATTTGTTTTCATTTTGAGATGGACATCACTGGAAAATCTGTGTGAGTGTGTCACATTGATTTGCTTCAGTGAGCTGATTCAAGAACAGATGTTGCTACTGTCAGGCTGAATCAAATCATTAACTTCGCAATTCACGAGTCTTATTGCTTTAAAATGAGACCAAACCAGAACACATCACAGCACTGGATCAGGCTAGTGCTTGCTTTGCATGCCTGCTCAAGTCAGTTATTGAGAATACGATTGCTTTCTTACAACTACAAGTAATTACCAAAATGAAAATCCTCCCTCATCTATTATTCAAATCTTAAAAAGCTTTTCTAGAACGCCCAGCTAATCTCACAGCTGTGACCTCTGACCTTGAACCACTGCCCTCTGCCTGTCCCACAGGAGCAGAGCCCCAGTAACCAGACCTCGCTGGCCATGATGCAGGAGCCGCAGGAGGTGGTGGAGGAGACCGTGACCATAGAGGAAGACCCAGGCACACCCACCTCGCATGTGTCTGTGGTTACCTCTGAGGACGGGACAACACGCCGCACAGAGACTAAGGTAATTCTCCCTATAGGTGCCACATTCTGATATGTAGGATTTAGAAATACAGTTACTTACATATTATGATTATGATAGTGATGTAAACACACAAAAGTGCTCATTCTGGATATCTGACAGGCATGTTCTTTAAAGGGAATCGTTGAAAAGTCTCCCTCTAATGATGGGTTCACTCCAAATGCAAATTTAAGTATTTACAGTTGAAGTCAAAATTCTTAGAAATGTTTTAATTATTAATTTTTATTTTTTGAACAATACCCAAATGA